>CM064497.1:29991807-30136807 GCA_032716605.1 Paralithodes platypus | reverse complement strand
CACTACACAATCGCCTAAATACTGTATAGGCCTGGCTAGAATAACACTACACAATCGCCTAAATACTGTATAGGCCTGGCTAGAATAACACTACACAATCGCCTAAATACTGTATAGGCCTGGCTAGAATAACACTACACAATCGCCTAAATACTGAATAGGCCTGGCTAGAATAACACGACACAATCGTCTTAATACTGTATAGGCCTGGCTAGAATAACACTACACAATCGCCTAAATACTGTATAGGCCTGGCTAGAATAACACTACACAATCGCCTAAATACTGAATAGGCCTGGCTAGAATAACACTACACAATCGCCTAAATACTGTATAGGCCTGGCTAGAATAACACCACACAATCGTCTAAATACTGTATAGGCCTGACTAGAATAACACTACACAATCGTCTAAATACTGTATAGGCCTGGCTAGAATAACACTACACAATCGTCTAAATACTGTATAGGCCTAGCTAGAATAAAACTAAAAAGACATCTCGGTACAGAAGAGGTTTAAGGCCCCGTCACATATTCACGATTTGGAGCACAAAATGACACGTATCGAATGTTGTGGCAATGTCGGTGAAATCCATCACGAAATAGCCCTCTCCCGAGATCTCGTACTGATTAAGATCATAATTATACGTACGGTCGCGCTAATAAGTCATGTCCCAGCTGTCATTACGTTTGGCTTGCTCAGTGCTGTATTAATGGCTGTCAGATGTTGAATAGGATAGGTAAGTGTAGGAACATGTTTGAATATTTCACTCGATATGAAGAAATGAAGCTTAGATACTGCTGATACCAATTATTGATGAAAACATACTTGGTGCCGAGACATCACTTATTAGAGCGATTGTACAATCGCGCTAATAAGTGATGTCTCGGCACCAAGTATGTTTTGATCAATAATTGGTACCAGGAATATCTAAGCTTAATTTCTTCATATCGAGTGAAATATTCAAACATGTTCCTACACTTACCCACCCTATTCAACATCTGACAGACATTAATACAGCACAGAGCAAGCCAAACGTAATGACAACTGAGACATGACTTATTAGCGCCACCGTACGCAAACCGAAAATACCTCGTAGGATATACGAGCCATCCTGATTAACCCTTTCAAGCTCCAATACGCATTTCTTTTCTGTTTTCTGGTAATTATTATACGATTTTATGCAGATTAGGAAAGGTATATGGAAGTCAGAGGGTTGATTGAGAGAGTCTTTACCGTTTTAATACCCACAGAACCTTCCTAAGCTGCATAACATCGTCTAATGATCGCCAAAATAAACTGCTAAAAACGCGTCAGAGCTTCAAGGGATTAACACAGGATTAAGGGGGGTGACCTGCTTTTTGTTGTTTCTGTCCTTTTCTCTCTTTCTCTGGCTTGTATCCATTCGGCCCCATTCAGCCAACTATTGTAAGACGTTTATCCCCATCTAGGTGTCGATTTTTTCCTGGCGAGCGAAAGCGAGCCAGCATTATATGAAGAAATCCGGCTTCGCCGGAAACATTTTTCTATCGAAAAATGTACAAATTTAGCCTGCTGTCAAACAAAAATAAATAATATGCTAGCTCGCTACTGCTCACCAGTAAAAAAATTACACCTGGATGGGGATAAACGTCTTAAAACAGTAGACTGAATGGGGCCAAATGGATACAAGCCAGAGAAAGATAGAAAAGGACAGAAAAAAACAGGTCACCCCCCTTAAGTGGCGATTAGAGGCCGAACCACACAAGAGTCACACCTACTTAAGCCGGTATCACACGAGAACTTTTATAGTCAACATTCGATGATCAACATTTTTCCGGCAACATTTCTAGAATATTTTGCACTGGTGTCGGAAACTAGATTGATGATATACGAATTTATGCAATCGAAATATTATATATATAGACCACATAAGCTGCCAGACCAGTGTAGAGGATACATGTTGAGTGAAAAAGCCCTCGTGTGAAACCGGCTTTACAACGTACCGTACCCAGTAGATGTTGTGATCGTTACGTGCAGATACCATAGTGTAACAGGTCTGGTGGCAACACCGCGCCCTTATGGGGAGGCAGACCGTTTTCATGGACCCTCTTCTCCCTCATGTTTAGCCCCACTAGTTTTGAGATCATAAGACGTTCGGACCCTTAGTTTGGCGATTGTAACACCTTTCACCCCATTTCGTCGTCAATGTTAAGACCTTTCGTGCCATTTAGGTGTCGATTATTTCCTGGCGAGCAATAGCGAGCCTGCAATTTTAAGAGGAACCGGCCTTAGGCCGGAAAAATTTTCTACCAAAAAATGTACAAATTTATCTTGAAGGGGGGTCTTGGGGGTGTTTTTCTAAGTTTGATTGAGGTCTAGGGAGGAAACTAAAAAAATATATGAATAAATGAATTAATAGACCAAACAAACAGCCAGCCTCCCCTTAAGCCACATTGCATAAACATTTTATTCTTGGAACAGTTGTGTTTAGCTCTGGGACGTGTAGGTGTAAATACGATCTCATTTAAAACTCAGAATGAAGTAAGTCCTTCTTAAACTGCATAAAATTGTCTAACTTCATCCATAATAAAAGGTAAACTGATGTCCTGCTATTATGTGTGTGTGTGTGTGTGTGTGTGTGTGTGTGTGTGTGTGTGTGTGTGTGTGTGTGTGTGTCCTACTTAGGGGGCGGGAGCTAGGAATCCTCCCATTTACCTATTAGACGAGATAGAGAAAGGGGCAAGGGAACGCGAAAGTGGTTCCGATCCTTAATAATTGAAACTTTAAATGTTGTCTGCATTAGAGCTGACTGGTCCACACACGGCAGACCCCTTTCACCCCCAACCCATCTCGTCCATATGCCTATCTAACTTGATCTTAAAGCTCTCTATCGTTTTGTGTTATCCCTATATAGCACTCGGTAACATACCGGTAGTCCACATATTTACAACTCTGTTACCAAACCAAGATTTGCCTATATCTTTTCTGAAAAATATTTTATCTAATTTGAATAGTACTGGGACTAAATTCATGCCATTTTTGAGAAATATTACCATTACTTTACGAACACGTGGACTATTTGGGCATGTATGCTGGAAATGGGTGAGCAAATAATAGTACTGGGACTAAATTAATGACATTTTGGAGAAATATAACCATTACGGTACTTTACGAACACGTGGACTATTTGGGCATGTATGCTGGAAATGGGTGAGCAAATAATAATACTGGGACTAAATTAATTACATTTTGGAGAAATATAACCATTACTTTCAAAACACGTGGACAAATGAAATGTTTGTGATACATTTCGATTGGTAACAGACTTTTAGATAAGTGGAATAGGCTACCGAGTGCTGTGGTGGGATCAAGAACGATAGAGAGCTTTAATTTAAAATTAGATAGGTATATGGACGCGATGGGTTGAGTGTGAAAGGGATCTGCCGTGTGTGGCCCAGTCGGCTCTCCGCAGACTCCCGTGTTCTTATGTTCTTGTGTACTTTAAACACACATGGATAATTTGGGCATGGATGCAGGACATATGTGGAGAAAATTAATAGTACTGGGACTAATTCAAGCCATTTTGGAGAAATATTACTATAGGTAGCGCCAACGAACTTGACAATTTTCTTGACCGTTTAACTTCTCATAACTCAAAAGGGCCTAGAGCAAACTGGCTGTAAATATCCACACCTATTTCCTGGTGGGCTCTTCCCTAATGATATAAATGTCAGCTCGATTGCTTTCATTCATTTTGAGTTATGAGAACTTAAGGGGTCAAGAAAATTGTCAAGTTCGTTGGCGCTACCTACTGTATAGTACCATTACTTTAAGAACACGTGAAATATTTGGGCATGGATGCAGGAAATGGGTGAGAAATGAATAGCCTAACACTGGGACTAAATGCATGCCATTTTGGAGAAATAAAACCATTACTTTAAAAAACGCGTGGACAATTTGGTGATCAGCTGTAAAAAGTCGTCTGTGTGTGCCGAAAAGTCGATGTAATTTGGAGATGTCAGTGTGGCTTTCTTAGTGTTCGATGGCGTTATGTGACTGTACGGTCGCGCTAATAAGTCATGTCCCAGCTGGCATTACGTTTGGCTTGCTCTGTGCAGTATTAATGTCTGTCAGATGTTGAATAGGGTGGGTAAGTGTAGGAACATGTTTGTATATTTCACTCGATATGAAGAAATGAAGCTTAGATATTGCTGATACCAATTATTGTTCAAAACATACTAGGTGCCGAGTCATCACTTATTAGCGCGACTGTGCCTGATGACTACAAGCTGTTCCCATAGTACACTGGCAATGTCTTTTTCGGTATGACGTCTCGTGACTTAATAAGGGGGGACACCGGATTTGTTTTATCTTTCTCTCCTTTTCTTTCTTTCTCTGGCTAGTATCCATTCAGCCTACTGTTTTAAGACGTTTACCCCCATCCAGGTGTCAATATTTTCCTGGCGAGCGGTAGCGAGCCAGCATATATATATTTTTGTTTTGACAGCAAGCTAAATTTGTACATATTTCGATCATGATTTCGATAGAAAAATGTCTCCGGCGAAGCCGAATTCTTTCATACAATGCTGGCTCGCTATCGCTAGCCAGGAAGAAATCGACAACTGGATGGGGATAAACGTCTTAAAACAGTTGGCTGAATGGGGTTGAATGGATAAAAGCCAGGGAAAGAGAGAAAAGGAGAGAAAGATCAAACAAATCCGGTGTCCTCCCTTAACCGCCACATTTAGCGACGCCACACCGTAGTATACACACTGGTAACGTATTGACCACTGGACAGTTTGGGTCTATAAGGAAGTTGGAGTTGTGGCCATTAATATTTAGCAGAATTATCAGCTCAAATACGTTCATAATATATTTATAAATACACATAACCAATTTTATCATACTTTTTATCCATTAGAAACCTACATTATTATTGCATTTCTCTGTAATATCTATGTTTACGGCTCCAACTTCCTTATAGTCTGAAACTCGCAAGTGGTTAATTCATAATGACATACTACGATGAAAAGTCAGGTCACGAGACGTTACCAAATTTTAGCGGACCCCTTAACCCTTTTAAGCTCCAATACGCGTTCGTGTTGTTTCTGGCTACTATTAGACGATTTTATACAGATTACTAACGGTATATGGAAGTCAAAGGATTGATTGAGATAGTATTTACCCTTTTAATACCCACAGATCCTTCCTAAGCTACATACAATCGTCTAATGATAGCCTAAATATACTGCTAAAACGCGTCAGAGCTTCAAAGGGTTAAAATTGCGCAGCCTTCCATGAGATAACAAGAGACACTGTGACACGTGACGAGATGTAACCAAATGTATGGAGACTTGAACAAGAAACGGTTTGGGTGCCATCTCCTGGTCCAAGTCGTGAATGTGTGCCGGGACCTTAACCCTTTCAAGCTCTGATGCATTTTACCAGTTTATTTTGGCTATCATTAGACGATTTTATGCAGCTTAGGAAGGATATGTGGGTATTAAAAGGGTAAATACTATCTCAATCAACCTTTTGACTTCCATATACCATTAGTAATCTGTATAAAATCGTCTAATAGTAGCCAGAAACAACACGAACGCGTATTGGAGCTTGAAAGGGTTAACTGCACCTTCAACACACAACCTCTTCCTTATGGGGGTAGTACTCGCTTTTTATGGACCCCCTTCTCCCTCATGTTTACCATGTTAGTTTTGAGGTTTTAAGACGTTTGTTCCATTAGTTTGGCGATTTTGAGACCTTTCGTGCCATTTCTTTGTCAATATTTAGACCTTTCGTGCCATTTATGTGTCGATTTTTTCCTGGCGAGCGATAGCGAGCCTGTAATTTCAAAAGGAACCGGCCTTCGGCCGTGACATTTTTTCTACCAAAAAATGTATAAATTTATCTTGAAAGGGGGTCTAGGGGGTATTTTATTAAGCTTGATGGAGGTCTAGCGAGGAAACTCCAAAATATATAAATAAATAAATATATATAGCCCAACAACCAAGCACTACCCCCTTAGCCCTTACAGTACCGGTAACATCCTTTACATTATATTCTGGCAACTATTAGACAGTTTTATTCAGAGGGAGAGGTAGACCGAAAGAGAGGTGGAAGGATGGAGTGAGGAAGTATATGAACGAAGGCGGTGCTGGTTGGGGGGAGGGACGTCGACTGACTAGGGACAGAGGTGCATGGGGGCAGTTCGCTCGTGGCCACCCCTTCGGGGATCACGGCGTCGGGCAATCGAAAGATAGATAGATTCAGCTTAGGAAGGATGTCTACCTGTTAAAAGGTTATAGACTATCTCAATTAATCCTTTTAGCTACCGTACCATATTGTGTTTTCTATGTGAGTGAGGGAGGCAAAAGGCAGAACTGCCAGTAGCGATTGACTCCCCCAGAGTTGAAAGAGTGACCAGGAAAAATCAAGGGACGTTAGAGCCAAAACGCCTGGACACACGAAGTTTGAAGCAATTTAAGTCATAGGAAGAGAGAAAGACTGATTCTGGGAGAGTTCCAAAGCTCAGCTGTTGAATAGAAGAAAGACTGAGAATAACGTTTCACTCTTGGGTTGGAGAGTTGCACAGAGTAGGGGTGGGATTGTGTTGCAAGACGGGTGCTACGTGCTCTACGAAGAGTGGGTGGTATACACTGAGAGAGCTCTGAGGAACACTGATTATTGTAATAGCGAGAGAGATGCAACATTGTGGCGAAGAGAGAGAGACTGCAGAGAAATGGTGAGTGGACGTGAGTTAATGAGACGGAAGGCTTTCTTTTCTACTTTGTCTAGGAGTGCGGTGTGAGAGGATCCTCCCCACACATGTGAACAATACTCAATACAAGGACGCATCTCAAATAATCATTAGATGATTTTAAACAGCTTAGGAAAGATCTTAGGAAATTTAAAAGAGTTAAGACTATCTCAAATAAAGCTACATCCTTAGACGATTTTAAACAGCTTAGGAAGGATCTCTGGGAATTTCAAAGGGTCAAGACTATCTCAAATAAAGCTACATCCTTAGACGATTTTAAACAGCTTAGGAAGGATCTCTGGGAATTTCAAATGGTTAAGACTATCTCAAATAAAGCTACATCTTTAGACGAATTTGTACAGCTTAGAAAGGATCTCTGGGAATTTCAAAGGGTTAAAACTATCTCAAATTAGGCTACATACTTAATAATTTTAATTATATTAATAATATTAAAGAAGATTACTGTAAAATGTAGAAATATGTACAGTAGTTACTTCATATGAACAAACATTCAACGATTTCCTCTCTGTCTACTATAATTTAGCATATAATTTAATGTATCGTTTACACGTAATATATAATGATAAAACAAATCTGATACACACTTTAACACAAAACTCCGAGCTAATTACAGCAATTAATTAACATATTTAGTAAAATATTCATAAACAAATAACCGAAAATAATTATCGATTATGAAACGTAAGTATTGCTATTGAGACCATCCTGAACCCATCCCAACAAGTCTGGACCCAACTGGACCTATCCGAACGTAACCTAACCTAACTAGGCTGAGCTGGGGGCCAAGAATCCTTTTCCTCAAATTTTATGATTTTGTCAATTATTGCCTAGAGACGTGTAAGTGTAAACGTACTTTTCTAATGCAATCTTCGGCGCTGAGTCCGAATCTGGCTTTATAATCGATCTATCTCTATATATAGCTAACATATTAATTATAGAAGTTGGCCCAGTTCCTAGTCACTGTTTTCTAAAGGGACTCTCTCCCCGCCTGGCTGTGCGTTCGTATGTGTGTTACAGCCAGTTTCTTGAAATATTCATAAACAAATAACTAATCATAATTTTATAATGCAGTTTTCGACGCCGAGTCCGAATCTGGCTTTATAATCGATCTATCTCTACGTATAGCTAATATATTGATCATAGAAGTTAGCCCAGTTCCAAGTCACTCTCTTCTAAAGGGACCCTCTCCCCGCCTGGCTGTGTGATCGTACGTGTGTTACAGCTGTTTCTTAACATATTCATACAAAAATAACCCAACATAATTATCTACTAAAACCTAAGTTGACCTACTGGCACCATTCTGAGCCCATCCCAACCAGTGTGGACCCAACAGGACCTATCCGAACGTAACCTAACCTCATTGCCCTGATCTGGGAAGCTACAATCCTTTTCCCCGAAAATGTGATTTTGCCGATTTTCGCAGAGAGACGCCAAAACTTACTTTTCTGGGGTAGTTTTCTATGCTGAATCCGAATCTGCCTTTATAATTGACCTATCTTTACAAATAAAATAGTTATTGATCATAGAAGTGGCCCAGTATTACATCGAGTTTTGGGCTAATTATTTTTCATAATGTCGAATTAATTATGATTGTTTGTGTGTGATACTTATATCAACATCAAAAACCTAATTCTACTTAAAATACATTAAATTTCAGCTATTTTTTGCTTTAAAAACACGATTTAAAGAAAATATTTATATAAATTAAACCATAACAAAATGTAGTATTTGAAAACCCAAGTTAACCCATCCCAACAAGTTAACCTATTCCAACCCTCCTGAACCCATCCCAAAAAGTTAACCTATTCCAACCCTCCTGAACCCATGCCAACAAGTTAACCTATTCCAACCCTCCTGAACCCATCCCAACAAGTTAACCTATTCCAACCCGCCTGAACCCATCCCAACAAGTTAACCTATTCCAACCCTCCTGAACCCATGCCAATAAGTTAACCTATTCCAACCCTCCTGAACCCATCCCAACAAGTTAACCTATTCCAACCCTCCTGAACCCATCCCAACAAATTAACCTATTCCAACCCTCCTGAACCCATCCCAACAAGTTAACCTATTCCAACCCTCCTGAACCCATCCCAACAAGTTAACCTATTCCAACCCTCCTGAACCCATCCCAACAAGTAAACCTATTCCAACCCTTCTGAACCCATCCCAACAAGTTAACCTATTCCAACCCTCCTGAACCCATCCCAACAAGTTAACCTATTCCAACCCTCCTGAACCCATCCCAACAAGTTAACATATTCCAACCCTCCTGAACCCATCCCAACAAGTTAACCTATTCCAACCCTCCTGAACCCATCCCAACAAGTTAACCTATTCCAACCCTCCTGAACCCATCCCAACAAATCTGGACCCAACTGATCCTATCTGAACGTAGTCTATCTTAAGGGGAGGTATTTCGTTTGTTCCCTACTTGTTCATCAAGCTTAAAATTATACCCCCTAGACCCCCTTTCAAGATAAATTTGTACATTTTTCGGTAGAAAAATTTCCCGGCCAGAGGCCGGTTGCTCTTAAATAACAGGCTCGCTGTCGCTCGCCAGGAAAAAATTGACACCTTAACGGCACGAAAGGTCTTAAAATTGACAGAAATGGGGCAAAATGTCTTAAAATATCCAAACTACTAGGGCGAAGGTCTTAAAATCTCAAAAGCAATGGGGCTAAACATGATGGAGAAAGGGGTCCAAAAAAAAATCCCTCAAGTGGAAATCTCCCCTTAACCCTTTGAGTACCAGAGACGTGTGTTATATTGCATTCTAGCTGTGTTTAGACGATATTATTCAGCCTAGGAAGGACCTCTAGCACTAATAACACTTCAAACTATCTCAACCAACCCTTTTAGGTACCACAGATCCTTCCTAAACTGCATACTATCGTCAAAATGTAGCTAGAATACCATATAGACAACTTTGACTTTGACCGAGTAGACAACACAATAGCAATGAGACATTTACTTCATAATGGCATGAGACCTGAACTAGTTCCTTGGATGTCTTCTTTCCTTACATCTCGTGGTCAGGTTGTACGTTATAGTGGTGCTACCTCTGAGGAGCACACCACTACATGTGGTGTTCCGCAGGGTACCGTACTGGGACCTCGTATTTTTAATAATCATATAAATAGTGCCGGTTTGGATGAAGATGTTCAGTGTAAATTCGTGGATGACATTACTTTTGCTTGTGCATATAACAGTACACATATACCAAAATGTCAGGAGCAAGCCAATAAGATCGATCATTGGTCTAACGAGAACAACATGAAAATAAATGGAAGTAAGTCGAAATTAATGTTAGTGGACTTTCAGAAAATTAAGACAAATGTAAATGCTGTTAGTTTAGGTAATGAATCTGTTCCATTTGTTAATGAGATGAAGCTGTTGGGTGTTATTATTTCGAGTAACCTTCAGTGGAAGGCGAACACCAAGTATATTGTCTCGCGTGCAAGTAAACGAATTTTTGCAGTTAGTAAATTGAAACTTTTTAAGGCTAATTTGTCTGATTTAAAGAATTATTATTGTTGTTATATTAGGCCTGTACTTGAATATGCATCGACGGTTTGGTGTTCGTCACTCACACACGCAGAAGTCAATTATATTGAGAGAATACAAAAAAGATTCTGTAGAATTTCATTAGGACCTAGTTATATAAATTACGAGTCTGCTTTGGAGTTATTAAATTTGGAATCATTGGAAGAGAGACGAAGAAAGAAGGTTGAAGAAGACAGCCTTAAGTTGTTGCACGATAAACAGCATAGACATATACTTCCACCGGACAACACCAACACTTACACACACAAATTACGAGCAAGAAACTTTCTAGTTGAAGAAAAATGTAACACCAAGAGACACCAAAACAGTGCCATTCCACAGATGACCAGGTATATAAACAATTACTTGAGGAAGTAGGTAGTCAGTGTTTTGAAATTATATTATATTTTGCCAATACATGATCATTATTCCGGCAAATTGTTCTTAATATTTGTATTTTATGTGTATTTTATGTGTAATGACACTGTATGTATGTTTTACTCACTGTATATTTTCAACTCTATGGTTGCAATTGTAAAAATTATATTAAATAAACCTATTATTATTATTATTATTATTATATAACACACTTCGCTGGTACTCAAAGGGTTAAGGGGGGTGACCCTCATTTTGTCTCTCCTCTTTCTCTGGCTTGTATCCATTTGGCCCCAATCAGCCTACTATTTTAAGACGTTTATCTCCATCCAGGTGTCGATTTCTTCCTGGCGAACGATAGAGAGCCAGCATTGTATGGAGAAATCTAGCATTGCCGGAGACATTATTCTATCGAAAAAAATAAAAATTGCCTGCTGCTGGCTCGCAACCGCTCGCCTGGAAAAAACCCGACACTTGGATGGGGTAAACGTCTTAAAACAGTAGGCTGAATGGGACCGAATGGATACACTCCAGAGAGAGAGGGAGAGAGAGAAAAAGAGATGGGCCCCCATAACGTTGATAATTTTGGGGCCCAGATGCAAGGCAGGTTAACCCCTTCTGTGCCGACGACGAATTTCGAATTTTACTCTACCTATATTTAGAAGATTTTGAGGAGCCTATGAAGGGTCTGTGGTAGTAAAAATAGTTATATGAGACAGTTCGAAGCCTGTTAGTTGCTGGAGGCCCTTTGTAAACGAAATAATATCGTCTAATACTGTAGTAGCCAGAATAAAGTTAAAGAGACGTCCTCGGTACAGAAGGGGTTAAAACAATGAAGCCAATAAGAATTTAACTAACACATTAGAAAGAGATACAGTATATACAGTATATATATATATACCGGTATATATATATATATATATATATATATATATATATATATATATATATATATATATATATATATATATATATTGTATGATCATGTGTAATATAGATAAAAATAACTTTGCAATTTGTTACTGGTACCTAAATTCTCACCTTAGTCTCACATATAAAGTTAAATCAATAATAGGCTATCATTGCATGATGATGTGTAATATTATATATATATATATATATATATATATATATATATCTATATATATATATATATATATATATATATATAGATATATATATATATATATATATATATATATATATATATATATATATATATATATATATATATATATATATATATATATATATATATATATATATATATATATATATATATATATATATATATATATATATATATATATATACATAATTATACAGTATATATTTATTTCCATTACAGATCATCATACAATGATAGCCTGTTATTGATTTAAGGTTATATGTGAGACTAAGGTGAGAATTTAGGTACGGTACCAGTAACAAATTGCAACGAGTTATTTATATCTATATTACACATGATCATACAATTATAGCCTATTATTGCTTTAACTTATTAAGTAACACCCAGTTCTTAACATTAATCATCAATTACAAACCCCAATGCACTTGAATAAACTAATAAACGCATATGCTCCTCCCGGGATTCGAACTTGGGACACCACACCCAGAACATAAGCACCTAAACCATAACACCACCAACACAGTTAAAGGTTGAATACACAATCACGATTAACCCATTCAGTACCAGGGACGTACTTTTCATCATATTCTGGCAAGTATTAGACGACTATATTCAGCTTATGGTAGGTTCACACATTGGCGAGTCGGAGCGCGAGGCCAACGCGAGTCACACTCGCCGCATACCGCCGTTGATGGAGCCCGAACCCAACGCGAGTAGCATCTGATGCGAGTAAACACGCATATAACACGAATATAACACTAGTTTACACGAGTTTACATGAGTTTACACGAGTTCACAGGAGTATCCGCGAGTGTCGGCGAGTGTAACACGGCCCCAACACGCACCGCCGAAATTTGAAAAATAGGGGTCACATTCCAGGGTACGAATAGTGCGAGTCTACAGGAGTCTACACGAGTGTCACAGGAGTTTACATGAGTTTACACGTGTTTACACGAGATGAACGCGAGTCTACAGGAAGTTAACAGGAGTGTATGGGAGTCTAACATGAGTGTTGGCGAGTGTCAGGAAATGTATAAAGAGGCCCCCACTGGCACCATTTCTCACACCACGCAACACCACCACGGACGGACGGACGCTCTGCAGGATACAGCCCAACCCACCCACCCACCCACCCACCCACACACCATGTCCATCACGAGGTGCAGAGCGGCAGCTGTGGTCATACTCCTGCAGATGGAGATGCATCTCGTAGACCTAGAGGAGCTGGAGGAGAAGGAGGCTGAAGAAAGACGTCAAGGGGAAAGGCCACAAAGGACAGTTTGGGCTAGGAGCTGGCTACTGAGATGGCCACAGTTCGGTGTGTACGAACAACTTATGGAGGAGCTTGAGAGAGAGGACCCCAAAGGATTCCGGAACTTCCTACGTGTGGACGTCCACATGTTTAGGGAGTTGGTGGCACGTGTCGGGCCTAGGGTAGAGAAGCAGGACACCTTCTGGAGGCAGGCTTTGTCACCTGGGCTCAGGATTGCAATCACACTCCGCTACATGGCCACTGGTGACTCATATCCTAGCCTACAGTACGCGTTCCGTGTGGCCCGGAATACCATCTCCCTCATTGTGCCTGCAACATGCGAAGCCATCATTGCAGAATACCAGGAGGAGGTTATACGTTGCCCCAGGACACCGGCGGAGTGGAAGGTGGTTGCCAGTGAGTTTGCCAAGCGCTGGGATTTCCCGCATACCGTTGGTGCCATCGACGGAAAGCACTGCGCCATCAAATGCCCTCCACATGCCGGTACGGAATTCTACAACTACAAACGCTTCCACTCCATCGTGCTCATGGCTATTGTAGACGCCGACTACAAGTTCCTCTACTGTGACGTGGGTAATCACGGTAGCTGCTCAGATGGTGGGGTCTTTATAAGAACCAATAGCAGAGCAGCATTGGATGGGTGCACCCTGGGACTCCCTGCTGCCGAACCCCTGCCCAACGACGACACACCTGTTCCCTACTTCCTGGTGGGTGATGACGCCTTCCCCATGCGAAGGTGGTTGATGAAGCCACACTCTACCCGGCGACTGACTGTACCTGAACGGATCTTCAACTACAGACTGTCCCGGGCTTGCAGAGTTGTTGAGAACGCCTTTGGCATTATGGCATCCAGGTATGTGTATGATTATGTGACATGTTTGACCATAAATACAGGTATCGTTGATGGCACCCTATTAATGTGAAGTATACTAGTCAGGTATTAATTATACATGCTCGTAACCATTCTCCCTATAATTAATATGGATTAATACATCTCCCCCACATCCACAGGCTGTGAGTCGTCCACGTCTGCAAGTCGAGTTTTAACTATACATGATCCTAACCATTATTTCCCTATTTAATATGAATTATACTAGTCAGTGTTTAAATATACATGCTCTTTCTCTCCCTAATTCAGGTTCAGGTGCCTCCACAGCAACATTCCCTTCCACCAGTCCCGTGTTGAGTCTGTGGTGATGGCGTGCTGCTGCATGCACAACCTTATGCGGATGAGGTACCCTAATCACCACGCCAACCTAGCGGACGAGGAGGACCCTGAGACGCATGCTATCATCCCTGGGGGTTGGAGGGAGGAGCCGGAGAGGCTGAATCCCCTCCAGAGACTATCCGGGAATGTCGTGACAGCCCAGGCCAAGAGACAACGCCAGCACCTCACCGACTACTGCTCATCACCCAGGGGCAGTGTCCCCTGGCAGAACGACATGATATAAAGGTATGTATCCATATGTTGCCATTGCTGTTATTAATATTATTGTAGTTTAGATATTTATATTCTGTTGTTAATCATTTTTAAAATCAATTCTACCTCATTAATATATATTCTCTATAATTATGTTATTCGAATTTTATAAAGTCTCATATATTATGGTGTTTATCTTTTTCTATGTCGTTTCATAATGTTTAATATATTCTATTTAATTTATATCTTGCATTTATTTATATTTCATGTTGGATATCAATCTGTATATTATTATTTGTCATCATATATCCTTTGCATATATTCCACATCATTATTTATGTTAATATCAATATTATTCCAGAAACCTATTTAATTCATATTATATGGTATTTGTTCTCTCTTCATTATTGATGTTAATATCAATATTATTCATAACACAACTTGAATTCATATTAACTTATAATTTTTTCTCTGTTGACAAGTCATTTCCACGTTTATAAAAGGAACCTTTGTTGATAATATAAACAGATAAACTCTAATAATAAATTTTGGATCCAAAACAACAGCTGGAGGCACATAGTTTATTATCATCAGAAACATAGATATATAGCATGTCAATATATAGCAGAAAGTAATATGCCATGTTAATATATAGCAGAAAGTATAGACATAATAAGACATATTCATTTGATGTGTAGACATAGTATTACATATATTCGTCATTCCCATCACTGGGGGGTTTATGACTTTATTATTATTTTGTCATCCCCAGGCCTGGGGGTGTTGACTTGCGTGTTCAACCTTCTATATATGAAGTTCCCTGGTGTTGCCGGCCTACTAGTAGATGGGCTTGAGGGAACCGGTGTTGGTATGTTGGCGCCATGTGTAGGGGTCATCGCCCCCGCCCACCATTCATGTGCATGTGCAGGAGACCTGAATGACGTACCTGCCAGCATCTCTGAGAATGTGGGGCTGTTGAAGGCTGCTTGCATGCGTGATGGTCCTGGCTGGGGTTGCATCTGTGGTGGTGTGGTGTGCAACTGCGGGGGGCCTGGTGGTGTGATGTTTAACTGCGGGGGGCCTGGTGGTGTGATGTGCAATTGCGGGGGGCCTGGTGGTGTGGTGAGTATCTGCGGGGGGTTTGGTGGTATCGCCATCTGGGGTGCCGTGTAGAGGCTGACCTCATCCCTGGCCTGAAGGACTTGCTGCATAATCCTCCGTGACAATGCCTCCCCTACAGCGTCAGGGAGCCTCTCGAGCTGCTGCTCCAAGTACCCCACGAACTGTGCATACTCGGTCTCCTTCACAGCCATGGATGTCACCAGGCGTGACATGTCCTCCCGCAGCGCCTCCCGCGTCGCACTGAACTGTAGAAACAAAAGTATGCATGTTAAACACCTTTTGTAGTTATAAAATAATACATACATGTCATGGTAAGTTAGGATAATAACCTTTTTATGTTTTTCTCCCCTGGATGCATATGTCTTCCTCTACAGGAATTGTTTGCGGTTTGCAGCGTACACGAACATAGGATTTATATAATACTCTCGTAATGACTAATATACTCTCGTAATGACATATGTTAAATGTTTTCATATTTACCTCCACAGGTGAGACTGCCTCTGCAGACTTCCGGCACTTTTTATGGCTGCTGGACGTGGCAGTGGGAGTTGTGTTGGTTGGAGGGGCAATGGGAGTGTCCTCTCCATCACTCTCGTCATCCCCAATCACCTCCACATCCATATCCGGCGAGACGACCACGGTCGGGTTGGGAAACTGAAACACAAAAACATTAATATATCCTATATGAATAACACGTTTAACCTATTTTAGTATACTTAAATATATGTACCTTGACAATATAAATAAATATAAGAAAATACATTTTATGTTTACATGAAGCCTTCCATTATAAATGTATGATTTCAAGTATATATGCACAAGATAAACATGATATTAACAGACATGAATTAATAAATGTATAAAATCAAATATATATGCACAAGATAAGCATGTTATTAACAGACATTAATAGCCTAGGTATACATGGTGAAATAATACTTTCCAAATGTGATATCGAACAGTTCCTTAAGTATATATTGTTTTCACACATATTAGGTATGTTTATATTAGTTCTAACCTTAGCTGTGACCTTGGTCTTTACGCGGGAGATGTGCCCTTTGAGGAAGGCAAACTTCTCCATGATCCAGGCGTCCCTCTCGGATAGTGGCTTGCCCTCGAATGTCCCAGGTGTTCTCGATCCACTCTTGATGTCGCTCAGCTTTGAGTACCTGGACCGCATGTTCCTGACCCAATGGGCCAGATTAGCGCCTGTGTAAAGAGTAATATTTATTAAGCAATGCACCTTTATATATATGATTTATATCGCGTAGTTAACAGGCCAAACATGGGTGGATAATACATTATTAGTTAATGCTGTTAAATACAAATGTAAAGGGATGTAGATGATACTGGCAACACACCTATATATATGGCAATTTAGCACACTTTAACATAATAGTATTGATGTATTTGACGTATATATAAAACACATGGAATCAAACCAAGAACACAACAGCAAGGTATTCAATCACTTATTAAAATTAATATATCATGTTGCATGTTTGATTGGGGGTACTTACCTGAGACATCAACAGCCAGGGTAGCAGCCTTCTCATCGTAGGCGCGGAGTTTCCTGCGGGTATCTTTGTAGGCCTTGCTACGCTTCATGTATAACATTGGGGTGTCCTTCACCCACTCGGCCAGCATGTCCTCAGTCTCGTCGCTCAGGATCACCCTTGTCAGCTTCTTCTTCTTGATGGTGCCATAACGAACAGGGTCCGCGCTGCCAGGGGGGCCAGGGGTATCATCATCACTGTCAGTGTCCTCTAGGCTACCTTGGCTACCTTGGCTACCTTGGGTGTCCTGACTGGTCTGAGTATCCTGGCTGGGCTCAGTATCCTGACTGCCGGCATCTTCAATGTCTCCGTCCAACAGGTCCATGTCCTCATGTCCACTGGGCTGGCTGTCCAGCACAATTTCATCAGAGTCATCCAACTCTTGTGACGCAACAGGCCTCCTGGCAGGGTGTGCGATGCGGGGTTGTTCGGGTGGTGTAGCCTTCTTCTTCAAAACACCAACACCACCCTTCCGAGACTTGGTGGCCGCCACCTTCTCCTTGGGCAAAGGCATGGTGCAGGGCAGCGTGGTAGGGCAGCGTGGGTCGATATGCGGCACGGGTCGATGGGTCCTTGCTGGGGTCACGGAGGAGAGTGGAGTAGGCAGCGTGGGCGGTCCTTTTTATAGGGGGTGTATGACGCGGTGGTGCCACCTACTCGCGCGGTGTTGCCAGCAGTCGCACACCGCTCCCGTAGACTCACGTTGGTTTCGCCGTTCCTCGCGTAGACTCGCATATACCCGCGTTAATATCGCGTAAACTCATGTATACTCATGTTGATTTCGCATAGACTCGCCACACATATTGTGAAATTCAGACCACCACATGGGTACTCTCGTTTACGCGTGTTACACTCGCATTACCCCGTGTTAACTCGCGTTAGGGGCGTGTTGACTCCTGTTTGACTCCTGTTAAACTCGCCTTTGCCAATATTGGCACCCACATGGTTATTTGCATATAGTGTTGTCATGTTGTACTCGTGTAGACTCACGTAGACCCGCGTAGACTCATGTCGACTCGCAATCATTTAATGTCTAAATAGTACAACGCGAGTCTACACGAGTGTCACGCGAGTCTACATGAGTGTCACACGAGTCTACAGGAGTCTACGCGAGTATACGCGAGTCTACGCGAGTCTATGCGGTTTGGCGTCCTAGTCCCACTTGACTCTCCAAATTTCATGCAGCCATGAACTTTTTGGCCGCATTCGCGAGTGTACACGGTGCAGCCCGAGTCAACGCGAGTCTGTGCGAGTGTCGGCGAGTGTCGGCGAATTTGGGATAATCATTGGCGAGTGCAAGAATTTCATCACTCGCGTTGGCCTCGCACTCCGACTCGCCAATGTGTGAACCTTGCATTAGGAAAGATGTCTAGCAATAATAAGGCTTCAAACTATCTCAACCAATCCATTTAATTACCTCAGATCCTTCCTAAGCTGCACAAAATCGTCTAAATATAGCTAGAATATAAGCAAAATACGTCACCGGTATAGAAGGGGTTCATATCAATTTTCGAATTTTGGATATGGATCTAATCATGTACTCAGACCCAACTGCATTATGGAAAGCGTAATGTTTTAGTGAGTGGAAAAGAAAACAAAAATATTGGGGCCAAGATCACTAAGGCAATCGGCCTGGCCAGAATGACTCAGAATCCGTCTGTTTTAGGGCCTGCTTCACGCTCACATAGGGTAAAATCTATCACGGTCCCTCCTGTCATATAACCTCCTTGCTCCGTTTGTGCGTTTGTTCGTACGTGTTGCCTCCCACCACCAGACGAGACAACCTCCCCCTTCTCTCTCTGTCTTTCTATCTCTCCTTCTCTCTCTCTGTCTTTCTCAAACACACATACGCACACACACACCCTCTCAAACCAACCCTATGAAATAAAGTGTTGCCAGAATGCTCAGCCTCTCAAACCCTTTCGATCAATCCAGAAACCATCAGTCTATGCCTACTAAAATTACTCTTAATGAATGCACTAAGCCACAACGGGATGCTACAAGCTTCTATGTATTTTGCAGAATATATATACTGAGATACCAAGGCTCAAAATGCCTATGTAAGGGTAAAATACGGCATATTTGAGATGCTGGTCTGGGCTGTATGCAATATCTACTCTTGTATAAAATTAATAGCTATTGTCTCACCCTGCAAGTTGAACACAATTATCTGCCTACCTCCTGTAGGCTGTGTAGGAAAACCAAGGCTGAGAAAGGCCGAATATTGCCGTACGAAGGTTAATAAATCCCGAGATGCCAACCACAACACCGTTCCAATACTACTATCTCCTTGCCTTTCTCAGATTTACCCAGGGAAGCTGAACGATATATGTCGATAAACCGCCGTCGAAACATTTATGAACGCTTCGTTAACAACCGAGACGATCACGAGTGAATAGTTCGAACTTTTGATCGAAGGTTGCTTTCCTGGCAGGGATAAAACCCTTGATGAAACAATACCGTAAATTCCAGGGTTGTTTGCGCAATTTTCACCCACTTAGAGGCATCTTTCAGAGCTCTCTTGGTAACCAAAAGATGCAGATTTTTTTTCTCTATCCAACGGTATATAAAAAGTTAAAAATTGTGCCAGTTTTGTGTCCTTTTTATCTATGAACGATGTCTAATGGGAATTTGCGTGGACGAGAGTTCTGGGAAAATCGATGCACTATGAAACGGAAAATTTCCGAATGAGATAGGAACATGGCTTGTTCCAAGTTCACATGCTTCGTTCAAAACACCTGAGTGAAGCAAAATTCAGAATTCTAAAACTAAAATTCAGATTACTAAAAATCAAGTGCTCATTTCTAGTTCTTCTAAACACAATTATACTTCGATTAATTTGATTACTTGGATTGCTGTGTGATAATTGGGGATATAGTAAATTGGCCAACCTATTATGTTTTCGAAATAATCACTCCTTGAGGTCACTTAATGGCTATTCTGTGAAATATAAAGGATTGTTTGTTTCAGTACATTTATGTTAATTTTACGAAATATATGTGCCCTGGTCCGCATATATAGTATTTATAGGAAGTAAGATACACATATATACTTATATATGACATTTAAACATGGCATGGACGAATATATTTAACTTATGTTGCATATTTGTTTATCCCCACTATTTGCTCGAATTAGGGCATTTTTCCAGGGATATTTGAACATATTTGATTGTAAATATGGTGAATATATAATATATTTGAATTTATCCATGCCTAATCCATACGGAAATCAATGTATTTAAGTTTGTATATTAGATCATTTTAACTGTGGACGGGAAGGGAGAGGATTCAACACCGATCTGGCAACAGGGATTCAATGGCGACCAAAGTGCGCGTATCTGTGCTGGAAATTCTCAACAAAGATCAAGTTTTGGGCGTGATAGTGGCCTTCCGCGGCATCTGCACCGTCACCAAGTCATCGCTACGGAATCATAGGACGTGTGGAGTCCCTTAGGAGGACGTGGAAGGATCTATTTCGCATATTACGGTAAGATATTCATCGTCTCTTCCCATTCTCATTTTTGCTAATGGCGAGGTGTAAGGCCCGAGGTGTGAATAATTATCTGTATTTTATGTATTTATTTATCTATTTATGCTGTTGTCCTCTTTTGCCGCATCGTATCTTTTGCCTGGGCTGGTTGAAAATTCGTTGTATGTGTTTTACGAATGATATTTTGTGTTGCATAATTATATAATTATGTGTTGGTCTGAAATGAGACGGTTTGAGGGAGGGAGAGAGAGAGACAGGGGGGGGGGGGGGGATTGGAGGAAAGGGGAGGGAGAGAGAACGGGGGAGGGAGCTACCACCCTCCCCCAACTTCCTTACAGCGAGCAAGGGAGAAAGTATAAAAGTGGGAGGGTTTGACAAGTTGGAGCCAATCCGCCCTCGTTTTCCTCCCTAAAACGCATGGCTATATCAGACCGTCAATTTAATTTTTATTTTTGTTTGTATTTTGTATTTTTTGTTATTGGAATCGACAACTAGACTTAATGTACTGTAGGCCTATGCTAATTTGTACTTTATTAGGATTTTAGGAGACTTAGTAAATATAGCCTACAACTTTTGTCCAGCTGATCGTAAATTGAATCTCTTATTAGCTGATTTCTCGATACTTAATGGACATATATGAAACACTATGGCTGTGTCGTATTAATGCCAAGTTTTCAGAATAACCATCATCTTTCACTACAAAATCTACCTTATAGCTGAGTAACAATGATAGAAACATGACAATTTACCCTCAGCTGGAAAAATATAGACTATAATGTTCCCATGGTTTTTTCTTTTTGGTTTTAGGTAGGTAGTTGGTAGGTTTGGTAGATTGGTTAGGTTTTGGTAGTTGAAATTAGGGTCAATATTTACGAGTCACACCACAGCTGGGATCTCATTTCTAATGATAGTTTTGGGTTCCTATCATTCTATGCTTCATTGCTATATACTTTTTATCCACCGGAAAATATATATATATATACAGTATATAGGCCTAGGCCTATTTTTTTTTTTTTTTTTTCTTTTTTTTCTTTTTTTAGCATTAGCCTAACCAAAAAACCTAACCTAACCTAACCTAAATGTATTTGGGGGCTATTAGGTTAGGTTAGGTTAGGTTATTTGGTTAGGTCAATGCTAAAAAAATAAATAAAGCCAAGAAAAGAAAATATTTTCCGGTGGATAAAAAGTATATAGCAATGAAGCATAGAATGATAGGAACCCAAAACTACCATTAGAAATTAGATCCCAGCTGTGGTGTGACTCGTAAATATTGACCGAAATTAGTTACAAATTTACAATCTCCGGAATTTCTGATTTTTGTTTTCCCATTACCGGTATCTATCTAACGATCTTAACCCATTCAGTACCAGGGACGCCCTTCTTATCTTATGCTGGCCACTATTAGACGATTTTATTCATCTTAGGAAGGACCTCTAGCAAAAATATGGCTTCAAACTATCTCAACCAGGCCTTTTAACCCTTTCAGACTCATATGACGCAGAGGTTGCCAGATTAGCAATAAGTAATAGAGTTCTCTCACTCTTATAATTACCTCTCCAAAATTAGTTTTCTGCCCACAGCTAACTCAAAGACAACTGCAGAGGTTGAAGTAACTAAACTAAAGGTTTCTAAATACCCCTGATGGTAACAAAGGCTTTAAAGTATCCCCAATAGGCTCAACACAGCTAACTCAAAGACAACTGCAGAGGTTGAAGTAACTAAACTAAAGGTTTCTAAATACCCCTGATTGTAACAAAGGCTTTAAAGTATCCCTAATAGGCTCAAAATCGCGTCATATGTCGGAGAGGTTTAACAGGCTTCAAGCTATCTCAACCCGTTCTACTACTACAGATCCTTTTTAAACTGCACAAAACCGTCTAATTGTTGCCAAAGTATTATAAAAAGACGTCGTCTGTACAGAAGGGGTTAATAAGAGTTTTACTGCCGTCAATGGGTAGATTTATAGGGAGAGTTTTTTGTTTTTTACAGTGCTTTATATAGTGCACATAAAATGTATTTCCGGAGGTTGAAACAAATTTTATTTTGATATTTGCAACATCCTTATTCTATAATAGCCTTTAAATTTTTAGAAAGAATTAGTGGTAGTTTCGGTAATAAGTAGGCTACCCTGGATTACTCTAGTCGTTTGTGGGTTAAGCCGGTATCACACGAGAGCTTTTATAGTCAACATTCTATGATCAACATTTTTCTGGCAACATTTCTGGAATATTTTGCACTGGTATCGAAAACTAGACTGATGATATATGAATTTATGCAAAGGAAATATTTTAAATGTTGACTTCATTAGCTGTCAGACCAGTGTTGAGGATAAATGTTGAGTGAAAAAGCGCTCGTGTGATACCTGCTTTATAGAGGTTAACAACTTCTGTAACAGCGACTTCTTTTTAACTTTATTATGGCTGCTATTAGACGATTTTATTCAACTTAAAAAAAGGTCTCCAGCAATTAATAGG
Organism: Paralithodes platypus; assembly: GCA_032716605.1. Taxonomy (NCBI): domain Eukaryota; kingdom Metazoa; phylum Arthropoda; class Malacostraca; order Decapoda; family Lithodidae; genus Paralithodes; species Paralithodes platypus. Next base: position 30,113,660 of record CM064497.1, on the reverse strand, counting down.
CTTCGAACTATCTCACTTAACCCCTTTTATTACCATGGATCATTCTTAAACTGCACAAAATCGTCTAACTATAGCAAGAATAAAATTAACAAGACGTCTTTTTGAAAATATTATTGCTATATTTAGACGGTTTTCTACAGTTTAAGAAGGATTTGTGGTAGTGAAAAGTGTTAAGGGCGATAGTTCGAAGCTTGTTACTTGCTTGAGGTCTTTGTTAAACTGAATAAAATAGTCTAAATATAGCTAGAGTATAGTTAATAGGCCTAACACGTCGCCGGTACAGAAGGGGTTAATATTCAATAGTTTTGGGCAGACATGGAACACAGGGTATTGCGTATCATAATGACTGGCTAGGAATGCAAAAAAGGAAAACAAATTAAAATAGGAACAGTGGGGATTGGGCCTGAGTAAATAGATAGATAGATATATAGATAGATAGGTAGATAGATTGATTGATTGATTGATTGATTGATAGATAGATAGATAGATAGATAGATAGATAGATAGATAGATAGAGACAGACAGACAGACAGACAGATTGATTGATTGATTGATTGATTGATAGATAGATAGGAATACGAGGAAACTTCATAATAATGACCACCAACAATGATGGTTTGCGTAGGAATATGGACCTATGTTATCGTAGGAATATGGACCTATGTTATCGTAGGAATAGGGACCTATGTTATCGTACTGAAAAGCTGAGGATGTTGGAGTAGGTACCGGTACGGTACGGTCGCGCTAATAAGTCATGTCCCAGCTGTCATTATGTTTGGCTTGCTCTGTGCTGTATTAATGTCTGTCAGATGTTGAATAGGGTGGGTAAGTGTAGGAACATGTTTGTATATTTCACTTGATATGAAGAAATGAAGCTTAGATACTGCTGACACCAATTATTGATCAAAATATACTTGGTGCCGAGACATCACTTATTAGCGCGACTGTACAGAGGAGAGAGAGAGAGAGAGAGAGAGAGAGAGAGAGAGGGGGGGGGGGGGGGGGGGCACTTTGGGTTAGGGAGGGTGGTTACCGTGGAGTGTATTAACCCCTTATGTACCGGCGACGTCTGTTTTTATTTTATCCTAGCTACATTTAGACGACTTTATGAAGCTAAATAAATTATCTATTTTTAATTAATTTCACCACACCACCAAACACCTCCAATGAAATTAATTAAAGCACATAGGCTATGTGATCCACCGGGATTCGAACCCGGGTTATCACACACAGATTTTTAGACACCTTAACCATTACACCACCAAGACGGTTAAAGGTTTATGCACACGCCTACGACTTATCCATTCTCGAATACTGGATATTAATTTAATCATATTCATATTCCCACCGCATTATGGTAGCCTAATGTTTAAATGAGAGGAAAGAATATTCATGAGATAGCCTATGGGGTACCGGTAGCTAAAGAGATTCATTGAGATAGGCTGCAACCTTGTAATGGGTACCGGTAGACGTCCTTCATAAGCTGAATAACACCATCTAACAGTACCGTTTCCACCCTTAACCCCTTCTGTACCGGTGGCATCCTTTTTAATATAGGCCTATTCTGGCAACTATTAGTCTTAGACGATCTATTCAGCTTAGGAAGGACGTCTACCCATTAGGCCTAACCCCTTCAGCACCATGACGCCTTTTTGTCTTTGATTATTATGGCTAAAATTAGATGATTTTATGCAACTTAAGAAGGACCTATATCACTAAGAGGGTTTAAGCCGGTATCACACGAGAGCTTTTATAGTCAACATTCGATGATCAAAAAATTGCTGGCAACATTTCTGGACTATTACTGGTATCGGAAACTAGACTTATGATAGATTAATTTAGGCAACCAAAATATTGTATACGTTGACCACATAAGCTGCCAGACCAGTGTTGAGGATAAATGTTGAGTGAAAAAGCGCTCGTGTGATACCAGTTTTATTGTGATCGCATTTACCCCTTGGAGTCCTAATGGTAGATTACAGTATTTACAGATCACAAAAAATCGTCTAAGGTTAGGCCTAACCAAGATATGAATACAATTACGTCATGGTGGTGAATGGGTTAAAAGATTGCAGATTATCTCAATGAATCCCGTTATCTACCCCATATCTTTATTAAGCTTCATAAAGTCGTCTAAATGTAGCTAGCATAAAATAAAGCAGTCGCCGCCGGTACTGAAGGGGTTAGTTACTATACTCATAGTAACCACCCTCCCTACCCCAAAGTGCCCCCCCCCTCTCTCTCTCTCTCTCTCTCTCTCTCTCTCTCTCTCCTTCCACTGTCCCATATTCTCGGGTTAGCTATCTTTACTAGAATTATGTCCTGATCACCTCGCTGGGATCGTAAGGTCTGTGTGCTCAGTGTATCTATGTAAATCTCTCTCCCTCCCTGCACCCACTCTAACCTCTTCACCCATGGGGATTCCATCCTACTAGGACAGGTCGAAGAGTTCTGCGACAGAGTCCCAAATCAACGAAAAAGATTTTGCATCCCAGGAGCTGGACTGGACGACATTGTGGAAGCCTTCGAAGATACCACAAAGGATGCAAATGAAAATACCCTTTTTGTCATCCATGCTGGTTCAAATGACGTCATGCGCACCAGATCCGAAGAGTTGATGGAGAAATATCGCAAGATGATCCAGCACTACAAAAACAAGTCAAGGAATATCATCATCTCAGGCATTCTCCCCAAGATCGACGCACCTGACAAATTCTACGACAAGGCTTTCAGCACAAATAGCCGACTAAAACATTTGTGTCTGAGGGAAGAAGTTGAATTCATCAACCTCTGGGACAACTTCTACAACCAGCCTACTCTGTTTCGCAAGGATGGCACTCATCTAAACCCTGTGGGTTCAGCACGCATGGGTCGTCTCCTACACGAAGCAGTCCGCAGCCATGGATCAAAAAACGCCATCCGAGAAGAAGCAGCAGTGACATAAATCATCCAACGCCAAGAAAAAAACAGAGGCAACCGAGGACCACCAGCGATAAGGACCGAAGACAGCGAGGACCGAGGACAGCCATGAACATAAATGTAGATCCGACAAGAACCAAAAATATTATTAAAGAGCGTTCCGTGAGTTCTAAAATAACAAATTTAAAGGTTTTCTATGCAAACGCTCGTAGCATACGCATACGCAATAAATTTTCAGATTTAGAGGAGCTAGTGTTTACAGAAAATTATGATGTGATTGGCATAACAGAATCTTGGCTCAATACACAAGATAGAGACTTTTTAGCAGAGTATTCACTTCCCGGTTATGTAATGTTTGAGAAAAGCCGAATAAATCGAAATGGAGGTGGCGTTTTACTTTATATCAAAGAAAGTCTTAACCCTACCCTCTTGTCAAAACCTCAAATTGTGAACGTCGACGCATCTTTTGTGCTAATAAAGAATAATAAAGGTACCAAAATAATACTTGCATTAATATACAGACCTCCAGCTCAATCAGTGCAAACTGACCGAGAAATTTACGAACAAATTGCAGATGTAAGTAACTCACAAGATACCGTAATTTTTGGTGACTTTAATTTACCTGTGACCAAGTGGGGCGATACTCTTACTTCACACTCCGGACATGACTTGTATACGAACTTGCAAGAGAGTTCGCTTTATCAATTTGTTCGAACGCCGACCCGTGGTAATAACGTTCTTGACATTGTACTTGCAACAAAAGAAGAATTAATAGAGAATTTGAATGTTGGTGATGAATTCAGTAACAGCGACCATCGTACGATAACTTTCACTTTAAAGTTTACTAGTAACGAACCAAATAGTAGCATCGAAAAAGTCCCTAATTTCAAGAAAGCAAACTTCCATAAACTTAGAGCTATGTTTAAAGAAACTGACTGGAGCTTTTTAATTCACAATAACGACATAAATACATCTTGGAAGTTATTCGAAGCCACTTACCTAAAAGCAGTGCAAGACTGCATACCATCGAAAACTCGGCGTCCAGGCCATAATAATAAGCCCAAATGGTGGAATAAAGATATTTCAAACTGCCTGCTTGCTAAAAAATGTGCTAATGATAGATTAAAATCCTCACAAAATGACGAAGAACGGCTGAAATTTGTAGAGCTACGACGCAAAGCCAAAAAGTTAATTAAGCAAAGTAAAAAGACCTTAGAGTTACATATTGCGAATCAAAGTAAAACAAACCCGAAAGAATTCTATAGTTATATCAGAAAGAAAAAAGTCGTTACTTCAACTGTTGGACCGTTAGTCGATGAAAATGGAGAATACACCAAAGACGAAGAACAAATGAGTAATGCCCTCAATACCTTCTTTGCATCAGTTTTTACAACAGAAGACCTCAGTGATATCCCTACACCATCGCCGATTCAGATTGATAATTCAGATGTTCTAAGCAATATCACCGTTACAGAGAGAGAAGTATTGAATTGTTTAGATAAACTCAAGGTAAATAAAACGCCTGGACCTGATACAATCTCGCCTAGAGTTCTAAAGGAAGCTAAGGATGAGCTCTCTAAACCACTGACATTACTATTCAATAAATCCTTGCAGTCTGGAACTATGCCCGATCAGTGGAAGCTAGCCAACGTAACACCGATATTCAAAAAAGGCAGCAAATCCCTACCCAGTAACTATCGTCCAATTAGCTTAACCTCAGTTGTATGTAAAATGCTAGAAACGGTCATACGAGACAGACTCGTAAATCACTTAGAGGAAAATAACATACTTAAAGATACTCAACACGGCTTTCGTAAAAAACGTTCCTGTTTAACAAACCTCTTAGACTTCTTCCACGATATCCTCAACCTCTACGATGAGAGTAAAGCTGTAGATATTATATACCTTGATTTTCAAAAGGCCTTTGACAAAGTTCCCCACAAACGTTTACTGCTAAAACTAAAAGCGCATGGAATACAAGACGGTGTGTTGAAATGGATAGAAAATTGGCTCAGCGACAGAAAGCAAAGAGTAGTCATAAACGGTAAGGCATCAAAATGGACCAATGTAAGTAGCGGGGTACCCCAGGGATCGGTACTAGGACCAATTCTCTTTCTAATTTACATCAACGACATAGATGAGGGTCTCACCTGTACAATCTCAAAATTTGCTGACGATACAAAAATTGCAAATAGCGTACTCTCAAAAGAACAAGTTGACGATATGCAACACAATCTAGATAAATTGTCATGTTGGGCCCAAATTTGGCAAATGAGTTTCAATGCGGATAAATGTAAAGTACTACATATCGGATACCTAAATGAGAAAGCAAACTATTCGATGAATGGCACTCAGCTTAAGAATGTAAACAGAGAAACCGATCTGGGAGTAACAATATCGAGTAACCTAAAACCGAGTCAACAATGTTCAGAAGTTGTTAAGAAGGCAAACAAAATAATTGGCTTTATAGGCAGGTCATTTGAGCATAAATCCAAAGAAGTTATCCTAACCCTTTACAATTCATTAGTCCGCCCTCTTCTGGAATACTGCGTTCAATCCTGGTGCCCTTATTACCAAAAAGATATAAACAAGCTAGAACGAGTTCAACGTAGAGTTACCAAAATTATACCTAGCCTAAAAAACAAACCATACGAAGAGCGTCTTAGAGAATTAAATCTATTTCCTTTAACCCAGCGCAGATTAAGAGGTGACTTAATTCAAGTGTTCAAAATCATCAAAGGCATCGACAATATGAACTGTAGTAAGTACTTCACTATCGACCAATCTAATTACACGCGGGGAAACGGTTGCAAAATTATTGGTAAATCTTTTAACTCACACGAATCTAAGAATTTCTTCTTCAATCGAGTTGTCAACTTGTGGAATGGGCTTCCCCGAAACGTTATAGACTGCATCACCGTTGATTCATTTAAACTCCGCCTAGACAAATATCTCGCATCAAACCCGCGACTGACTGCGTTTGTAAATGAATAACTTTATTTTATCCCCCCTCAGTTACTAACCCATCTGTCCCCTACTAACTTCCTAATCCTGCCACGGACATTAGTTCCAGGGCAGTAATTCCCTTTCCAATGTTCCCTTACCCACTTTAAACCACTGTTTGGACACTTGATCCTCAGTGTTTTGGAGGACAAGCAACCTAGAAGGGTCACTAGATCTGTTGTTGCTTGATTTCCTTTGTACTCCTTTGTACCCTTTCAGTAAATGTAGTAGGTCCACCGTATTCCTTGTCGGGCTGCTCACGGGCAGCATTATATGGGGGGATTATGTAGAGAGTTAACCCCTTCCGTACCGATGACGTCATTCTAACATTATTCTGGCTATTAGATGATTTTAGTCCATTAACCCTTTCACGCACATATGACGCAGAGGTTGCCATATTAGCAATAAGAAATAGAGTTCTCTCACTCTTATAATTACCGGTACCTCTCCAAAATTAGCTTTCTGCCCACAGCTAACTCAAAGACAACTGCAGAGGTTGAAGTAACTAAACTAAAGGAAGTAACAAAGGCTTCAAAGTATCCCTAATAGGCTCAAAATCGCGTCATATGTCGGAGGGGGTTAAAAAAGGGCCTCCAGCAACTAACAGGCTTCGATCTATCTCACTTAACCAATTGTACTACCTTGGAACTTTCTTAAACTGCACAAAATCGTCTAAAAATATCAAGAATTCAATTTTAAAAACGTCGCCGGTACAGAAGGGGTTAAGGATCAATGGAAAGATAATGAAGTAGGATTAGGAACCCCGAACTTAAAGGAGGGATGGTTCACTTTTTGGTCGATTTGTTCATGTACCCGGTATTCATTATTTTTCTAGTTTCCTCCCTAGACCTCCATCAAACTTTAAAAAAAATATATCCATCAGATCCCCCTTCTAGATTAATTTGTACAATTTTCGGTAGACAAATGTTCCGGCCAAAGGCCGGTTCTTTCATAGTTACAGGCTCACTATCGTTCGCCAGGATTTGTTTTACACCTAACTAGCATGAAAGGTCTAAATATTGACAAAGAAATGAGGCGAAAGGTCTTAGAATCGACAAACTAATGGGGCAAACATCTCAAAATCTGAAAACTAATGGGGCTAAACATGAGGAAGAAGGGGGACCAGAAAAACGACCCATCTCCCCTTAAGCTCTGAGACCCGCAGAGCGCTACTCACGGTTGAGAGCTGAGGTTGTGTGTGGTGTTTAGGTTACTAAGACAAAATTAACACCTTCCATACCGGCGACGTCTTTTTATTTTTATTCTAGCTATATTTAGACGATTTTGTGTAGTTTAAGAAGGGTCTGCTTACTTCTACTACTAGACTTTTTGCAGATGATAGCTTAGTTTATAGACCAATTACTAATAGGGACGATTGCCTTCGACTACAGGACGACTTACTGCGCTTGAAGAGTGGGAAGCCAAGCGGCAGATGACATTTAGACCGGACAAATGTCACCATATCCGTTTCACCCGTTCAAACAAAATCATCCCATTCTCCTACAAACTCCATAGCACTTTTCTGGATACTGTTCCCTCCCACAAATATTTGGGGGTCCACATCTCAGCGGACATGAGGTGGACCACTCACGTTAGCAGCGTCAGAGCAAAGACTAATAAGGCCCTGGGCTTCCTGCGTAGGAATCTCACCAAGTGCAACGCAAACATTAAAATTCTAGCATTTAAAAAACTTGTTCGGCCACACTTAGAATACTGCGACACCATCTGGAATCCATACACTCACAACAATATAAATAAACTAGAGGCCATACAAAAAACAAAGCTGCAAGATGGATCAGACGTGATTACAGACACACTACATCTGTCACTTTGCTCAAACAAGACATTAAACTCGACCCACTTGCAACAAGAAGACAAATGCACAGACAACAGATGTTATATAAAATCACTAACAACTTAGTAGACATAGACAAAGATATATATTTACACCCTACAAGTATACGATTTACAAGACGCAGCCACAACCTAAAATACCACACGTATCAGACAAGCACGGACATATTATGTAGTTAATAATCCCCACCCTTGATTCATTTAGAACTAGGATCACCAACCATTACATCCCTAATCCTGATCCTGTCCCTAACCATTAGTCCTAAAAGCACAACCCCCGCATATCATGCCGCCCGAGAGCGGCCCTCTGCGGGTCCCTCAACGTAAACGTAAACGTAAAAATTGAGATCATTCGGAACCTGTTAATTGCTGGAGGTCCTTTTGAAACTGACTAAAAATCGTGTAATAATATAATAGCCAGAATAAAGTTAAAAGAAGTCTCCGGTACAGAAGGGGTTAACCTATAAGATTCGCCTTAAAACCCTTACCTCTAGTTGCTGTACCGGACGTGGTGATATTATTATCCCGTACAGTACCAAGGACGTCCTCTTCATCATATTCTGGCAATTATTAGACGATTTTATACAGTTTAGGAAGGACCTCTGTCAATAAGAAGGCTTTAAACTATCTCCACCAACCATTTTAACTACCACAGATCCTTCCTAAGCTGCATGATATCGTCTAAACATAGCTAGAATATAATATAGCACATGTCGCTGGTACTCAAAGGGTTATATAGTTATCTAAGTTTTATCAGTAAGTTTCGATGTTAACCCATTTAGTACCGGTGGTATTATCAATGAAGCAAACCGGAGCAATTTTGTTTGAATGTTTGAAAGAATATGTCCCGTCCTTCAAGAAAACTAACCTAAAATAGCATTATTTTGGCCATGTTATCACAAGTATGTCAAGAAATGCAAGAGAACCAACATAAATTAGCATTGCTTTGGCCATTTTATCACTTCCCAATGACATATTTTGAACTATGAACCATCAATTTATCAATAATTATACAATATACATATACGGTAGGCTACAGTACAATAATAACTACAAAATAATGGACTCGGCTTTAGTTTGACATGATTATGGCAACCATTTAACGGTTTTATTCAGCTTAGGAAGGATGTCTACCTGTTAAATGACTAGAATATCTCGATTAATTATTTTAGCTACCATAAAAGGATATACCGATATGGTAGCTAAAATGATTAATTGAGATACTATATTATCATTTAACGGGTAGACATCGTTCCTAAGCTGAATAAAACCGTCAAATACCGGTAAGCTTCACATAGCCTTAGGCAAGAGTGACGGTGACAACCCCCATACCAGTAACTCACCAAACGTGGCTATAGGCCTAGATCTAGGGATGGGGAACACACCAGGAAATATTAGCATCACAATGCCAGATGCACATAGCCCCCCCACCGCAACACTAGCAGACACGGCAGAGCCCCCTCAAAATGCAGCAAGACAGGTGAGGTCGGGGACCCCAACGAGCACACACCCCACATGCAACGGATGCGGCCAAAATGCTCCTACATACAGTAGAACAGGGGAGGTTAGTGCTGTAAATACAAATTCATGGAGACCTAGGCCCAGAGCTGAATACAGGGGCACCGATATTAGGAGGAAAAGAATAGAAGTATGCAATTTCTACCTAAGAAATGAATGCCGATACGGAGTAGTGGGCAGGGGATGCAAACAAGACCACCCAAAAATATGTGCAAAATTCATGAAGCACGGGCGGATGAAAGAATAGGTTGCAAGCGTGGATGGAAATGCATCGACTACCACCCATATGTATGCAGAATCTCACTCAACAAAAGGGCATGTACTATGAGAGACTGCAATCTTCCCCACTTCAAGGGAACCAAAATACTGACGCCAAGAAACAACGTCAACAGACACCAAGGGAACACGCTACAGGACACATTCAAAGGGAATTTGCTTACACACCAACATATGAGGAAAAAATAGAAAGTCAACGCAATGCCCTCAGAAGCTGGCCAACCATCCCGCAAACTCACAAGGCCAGACCAGCAGCGGTACACACGGCTATGCCCGACCAAGGTGCTTTTTTAGAGGTAGTAATGGGACGTCTTCTGGAAGTGGAGAAAAAACGGTCTCAAGTGATTATGGAGAGATTCCTAGCCCAAACCGAGGGGCCAGACATGAACCACAGAGGAAGGTGCAACTACCACTAGCTAGTTTTGTTGTGGGCAACATCAGAGGACTTTACCCACGAAACAATCAATGTAAAGTCCCTATGTTGGGAGAAATTGCAGAGGAAGACAACTCAATTTTTCTAGCCCTCACAGAAACACACCTGAACGAAAACATTTTGGATGCAGAGATCAATATCCATAATTTCACTCTATCCAGAGCCGACAGAGAGGACAGAAGCCACGGAGGAGTAGCACTCTACCTAAGGGAGGATATGGCTGCAAATACCGAAACTTTAGTTGCATTCTCAAACGGCACAACAGAGCTACTAGCAGTACACATAAGACAAACCGACATGCTCATCATAATTTTGTATCGACCTCCAAACACCACAGGGGAAATTTTCAAGGAGGTCACAGAGAAAATACAATCACTCCTACAAAATCTTCCAACTCCCGCTACAGATGTCATCAATCACAGGAGACTTCAACCTGCCCATCATCAATTGGGCAACATGAAAATAGATGGAGGAACCAGGGATGAAAAACAGCAAGCCAAGGAGCTAATGACTATCATGGACACTGCATACATGAAGCAATACATCGAGGAACCTACAAGAGGCAACAACACACTGGACCTTACTATTTGGCAACAACTTCGACCTGGTACACTCGTACGAAACTGTAAAAACTATAATGTCCGACCACAGCCTCATCAAAGTTAGAACCCCCACACCAACCGCCACACCACCAGAAGATGGTCAACAGGAATCAAGCCAAATACCCTGCACCTCTCTGAAAGATCTCAACTTCTACAGCAAAGATATAGACTGGGACAGACTGAGAGCAGAACTGGCAGGAACTGATTGGAGGGCACTATTCGAAGATAAAAACGTCGACGAAACTGTAAGTATCCTAGACCAACAATGCCTGGAGACCTGTAAAAACACCATACCACCCAAATCAAGCAGGAAGCAGATCAAGCAGATTCCCAGAGATAGAAAAAATACTAATGAAGAAAAGGACGTACTTGAGAGCCAAGCAAAGGAAGACCAGCTATGCGCACAAAATCAGGAAAGTACAAGTAGCGGTTGATGAAGTGGAACGTAAACTCATCCAGTCACACCAAGAGCAAAGAACACGCGAAGAACTACAAGCAGTTGCAAACATACGAGTAAATAGCAAATTCTTCTATGCATATGCAAAAAGGAGACTCAGGAGCACCTCAACAATAGGGACCACTTGCAAAAACCTACGGGCGAACTTGAGAGTGACCCAACCGAAATGGCCAAGATACTCAAACAGCACTATGAACGTGCCTTCAGCCCGCCAAATGAAGACAAGAAAATCGAGAATGCAACGACTTTCTTTGGCAACGCTCCAGAGACACCACATCAACTCTCCTCGGTAACAGTATAAACAGAGGACATAATAGCAGCCATCGACAAGATTGGACCAAACTCTGCAGCAGGACCAGACGGCTTTCATGCCCAACTGCTAAAAAACTGCAAACATCAGCTAGCCCTGCCTCTAAAACTGCTGTGGAGCAAGTCCCTCCAAACTGGATATGTACCACAATCCCTAAAACAAACTGGATATGTACCACAATCCCTAAAAGAAGGCAATGTCACACCAATACACAAAGGGGGTAGTAAAGGCATAGCCAAAAATTACAGACCAGTGGTGCTGACGTCACACCTTATTAAAATCATAGAAAGAACAATAAGAGCTAAGATGGTCAGCTTCCTGGAAGATAATGAGGCGTTCAACGAGGGGCAACATGGCTTTAGAAAAGGCCGCTCCTGCCTCTCACAACTACTATCACACTACGACAAAATCCTACAGGATATTCAAGACGGAGAAAATGTAGACGTCATATATCTAGATTTCGCCAAAGCTTTTGACAAGGTGGACCATGGGATCCTTCTACATAACTCAAAATCACTGGGAATAGGGGGAGACCTTGGAAGATGGCTCCATAGCTTCATCACCAACAGAAAAACAAAGAGTCCGGTTCAAGGAAGCCTATCAGAAGCAGGTGGGGTCATCAGCGGATTACACAAGGATCAGTACTGGGACCTCTCCTATTCCTCATCATGTTATGGAGACATCGACAGGGACCTGGAACACTCAACAGCCACATCGTTTGCAGACGACACCAGACTCATGAAGAAAATCACCTCACAACATGATGCCTCAGCTACTACAACAAGACTTGGACAAAATCCTGAAGTGGGCAGAAGAAAACAACATGGCCCTAAACGGAGACAAGTTCGAGCTTCTAAGGTACGGGAACAAGAGAGCACTACAAAACGACACCAACTACAAAAGCGGACAGCAAGAAATTACCGCCAAGGACACAGTGAAGGACTTGGGAGTAAAATATGAGCCAGTGACGCCACTTTTTTCCCAGCATATTAACCAAAGCCACAACAACAGCAAAACAAATAGCAGGCTGGATCCTGAGAACCTTCCACACAAGAAATGAGAGGTGTATGCTAACATTGTGGAAGTCACTGGTCCTACCACGACTGGAGTACTGCTCCCAGCTCTGGTCTCCCCAAAAAGTAGGAGAAATAACAGAAATTGAAGCCACCAGAGGACATTCACCAGTAAAATCCATGGGTTTCAACACTTTAACTACTGGGAGAGACTTAAGGAGCTGCAGCTGTACTCACTTCAAAGACGTAGGGAGAGATACTGTACATCATCATCTACGTCTGGAAGATTTTGGAAAAAAAGGTACCAAACCCAAACATCCAAGAGACTCAGCACCAAAGGCGAGGAGGCTGTGCTATGTGAGGACTACGCCGGGATCAACACAAAAAATCAAATCCCTGATCCATCACAGCTTTACATACAATGGAACCAGACTGTTCAACTGTATACCAGCCCCTCTCAGGAACATAACCGGGGTGTCTCCAGACACCTTCAAGAAACACTTGGACATGTGGCTGGCCAAAATACCGGACCGGCCACCAACACCAGGATACCCCAGCACCAACTCCAACCGACTTCTGGAATGGAGAGTGGAAGAAAGGGAGCTGCCTGGTCGCAGTGGAGCCCCAGCTCAACTGTGTCACTAACGGACGGAATACAACTAAGTGTAACTAAGTGTAAGTGTAAGTGTAATCGTCTAAATGCAGCTAAAATAAAAACAAAATACGTTGCGGTACTGTAAGGGTTAAAGCAAATATGTGGGGAGGGAGGGAGGAGGAGGTGGAGGTGGTGGTGGTGGAGGAGGAGGAGGAGGCGGCATCGGCGGCTGGAGAAAGAGGGGGAGGGAGGGAATGACAAATGAAAAGAGCGAGTCTGGGAGATGTATTACCGGTACCATAGATTATTATCAATTGATAGTAGGCTAATGGTGTACGGTATTATTTAATTGTATTTACCTTTCTTTTACCGTATATTGCAATTGATAGTAGACCTAATGTTGTATATTGATATTTATTTACCGTAGATTATTTGCCGTAGATTATTGATTGTAATGACGTATCTTGATAATTATTTACATTTATTTTACCGTAGATGATATATATACAGTATACTAACATGTGATTACTACCCGTGGATTCGAAACCAGGACACCACACACAGAATAAAAGCACATGTAGGCTTACATATACGGTAGTTTATTGCGTTCGGAATTATATATACCGTAATAACGAAGTCCCTAGGCCCAATAGTTAATTTACTACGAATTATTCTAAGCATTATTCCCAACCACTCGCGAAGTTACGCATTTGAAATTACTAGGCTATCGGTTAAAATTGTACACTCATATTTATTTGTACATAGCCTAATGGCATTGTATTTTTCCAAATAATTAGCCTAGGCCTACTTCTATATGACATAACATGCTCTTAAACTTAGAGCGATGTCACACGAGCGCTTTTTCTGGCAATTTCGATTAGGCCTAGCAAGTTTTATCTCGTAAGCCTAGGCTATTTTGAAGCTCTTTCACACTGGCTTCGGAAACTAAGACTGAAGGTAGTTTAGCCTATTCAATGTATGCTAGGTGATATAAGACTTTAGTTTTGATGATCCCAGACTACAATTGCCCGTAAAAAAATGGCTGAAAATCGCTCGTGTAACACCAGCTTCATATACAGCCATCAAACACTTACTGTGGGAGTGTAGAATCATCACTCAGCGAGTCAGCAGGATAAAGGAGGAAGAATCTACCGTAATGTCTCTCCGCTCTGCCACCGACCTCCAGTATCTTGAATGTCACTGTAGACGAGAGGACGCCCACTGCCGCCCAATTCCGCAGTAGGCGTTCGTTGATCACAAGGCTATATATATATACTGTGCCTGTATAGACGCCCATTTTCGCAGTACTGTATAGCCTAGGCGTTCGTTGATCACAAGGCATTATATACTGTATATCCTCGACGGGAGTCCTAACGCGGTGAGGTAGCCTAAACGTTCAGCAGGTCCTTCCACATAGGCCTACTTCTTCCCCCCTCCTATAAACACCCTTTCACCTCTCGATACATCCCCCCCACCTCACTACACCCCTCTTCCCCTCCTCTACCTCATATATCATTCCGTCACTGTACGCCAGCCTTGGAAGGGGGTAAATTAACCCTTTGAGGTGCCAGGCGGATCATTTTGGCACGCAGATCCTAGGGTGTCTGACAATTTGTAAACAAACTGGCATTCGAGACAAATACAATTATAAATATAATATAATTCTCGTGTAGGGTCTCCTATATAGTAAATTACTATGTATTTAAATACTGTAATATTAAATAATCAGTCAGATGACTAAGATGAGCAATTATCCAGAATTCGGAACATTCAACGTTGCATAAAATAATGTGCCGGTAATCAAAGAAAACGACCCCTATGGTAAATAATATAGGGATAACTATACTCTTTCTTTTCAACTGACGGTAGATTGCAAAGTTCCCATCAAGATTTATCAGTTATTTTGAAGTTTGTATGGTGAAATATGGTGTTGATTATATAAACTTGGTCTTAACATGATGCAGAGACATAGTAGTTTCATATTTTTTCCATCAAGTATCGATAAATTTGCTACTAGGGGGTTCATATTATCGCCAGGTGAAAAGAAACAAAGAATAGTTAATGTCTAGGCAATGTTCCGATACATTATCATGTACTGTACATATTAAGGGCGAAGTAGTCGTTTTTTCTGGACCCCCTTCTCCCTCATATTTAGCATAGACCTACTAGTTTTGATAATTTAAGATGTTCGTTCCGTTAGTTTGGCTATTTTGAGAACCTACGTTTTTCTACCATCAAACACATGTACAACTTTATCTTGAAGGGGCGACCAGGTGTGTGTGTGTGTGTGTGTGTGTGTGTGTGTGTGTGTGTGGCTCGAAGGGAAGGTGTATTAATGCAAGGTATAAGTGGGCAATTAATAGCCATATCATTATTCTCAATTTATTTTTCCATTTAAGTGACTATTTGATTTGTGTGTTTGGTTCTGGTAGTCTGGTTACCATTAAACCAATTTATTCACCTTTAAGCCGGTGTCACACGAGCGCTTTTTCCCAGCAATTTTCTATGGGCAAGTTTTTTTCTTGTGATATTTTGAGGCTTTTTCACATTGGAATCGGAGACTAGACGGAAGGTAGATTATGCTATATGCTGTAGTAAATTGTTATCTTGCCATCCTGATTACTCGGCTAAACGAAGATTTTGTTGATAATTATGTTGCTAATGATGGAAACTTTGCAATAATAGCCTATGATGCAGAGACAGCATATTTTTTTCATTAAGAATCGAGACATTAGATGCTAAGGGATTCAATTTACCATCAGGTGAAATATAACCGCTTATAGGTGGCTGAAATTCTGATATAATTAGGCTATTTTTAAAGCTGCCAGACAATAATTGCTCATAAAAATTGACGGAAATATAGCTCGTGTGACACTGCCTTAACCCTTTCAGTATACAATGATGCGTGTCTTACTTGCATTCCGGCTGTTATTAACCCCTTGTGTACCGACGACGTCATTTTAGTTGTATTATAGCTTCATTTAGACGACTTTACTAAGCTTAAGAAGAATATATGGTAGCTAAAAGAATTAATTGAGATAGTCTGTAGTCTTTTAATTGGTATACATCCTTCCTAATCACAATTAAATCGTTAAATATTTGTCTGAATCTTATGAAATGGATGTCACCGATACAGGAAGGGTTAAACGATGTTATGCAATTTAGAAACAATCTCTAGGAAATTCATATTATCAACAACCCACCAATTAACTTATAAATAAACCTAATTAATGAAATCAATGAAACTAATGAATACTTGTGGCACTCCAAGGATTCGAACCTATGATACGCACACCGAAATTCTGCGCACTAACCATTACGCTATCAAGACAGTTATGTAAGTTGAAGCTAACTCACTTACCGTATGCCTCTGACTCACACAGATCCTTCTCAATCTGAATAAGATCGTATAGTGATAGTCAAAATAAACTGTTAAATAGTGTCATAATCCGGGGTTAAGAATGGGTAACATTCAAGACAGCTAGAGCCGCCTTATTTACCAAGTTTCTTTATATTTTGTTCAAGGAATATGGTGTTTAATTGTTGTTTTGCATGGTTTGAGTGGAGGATTTGCTTATATTGGTTACTAGCAGGGGTTCCCGGCGTTGCCCGGGTAATCACCATAATCACCATCACTACTACCACCACTACGGATTACTGACTATTCCGCCCTCAGACCATTCCGACTAGAAGATCCCGCCCGCTTAGCTAGGTCCTTCCCGCCCGAATGTTGTGGGCGGGAAGAGCCAAACTATCATCCTTCCTTGGCTGATTCCGCCTTCTAAGATTAGACCGTCCCGCCCGACCTAGCTAAGCGGGCGGGATCTTCTAGTCGGAATGGTCTGAGGGCGGGAAAGAGAGAGAGAGCGGATGCTGCTGGTTGCTATGGTAACGCATGGCGGCCATCATTGTTGTTGACATAATGCTGTCTTCTGATTGGCTAGCGAGACAAGGCACTGGCGGCCATCATTGTTGTTGACATAATGCTGTCTTCTGATTGGCTAGCGAGTCAAGGCACGTATGTACGCACATGATCGCAAAAAACACGTACACATACTATCACCGTGCACATAACAGACAGCTGTTAACTCCTGCTTATCAGGCTACCCGTGAGCAGCCCTCTGTATATCCAAAGATAATTGACCCTTGCGAGATTCGTTCTATAAGGAAGTTGGAGCTGTAGACATCGATATTTAGCAGAATTACCAGCTAAAATACGGTCGTAGTACTTTTATAAATAGGCCTACATCAAAACAAATTTATCATACTTGCTATAGATCAGAAACCTAGACTATTTTCGCATTTCTATTGGATATCGATGTTCACAGCTCCAACTTCCTTATAGCCTGAAACTCGCAAGTGGCTAATGCATCGTGTGAATGTGTTTGTGCGAGTCTCTCTCTTTCGTTGTGTGTGTGTGTGTAATTTCTGCTGTGTAGCCTATGTGTGTGTCTACATTATATGACACGTATGTATGTGTGTATGTGTGTGTGTGTATGTGTATCATGCTATGCGAGTGTGTGTGTATCATACTATGCATGTAAGTTGAAATAAAACAGAGTATAGTCCATTCATTATAGGTAGGCCAAAGAAGCTTGACCACTATAACCTCTGTAACTCAAAAAGGACAAGAGTAATCGAGTTAATATGTCTGCCATTTGGGAAGAGTCAGTCAGGGAATAAGTGTGGTAATATACAGCCCATTTGCTCTAGCCTTTTTTTAGTTATACAGGTCAGAGGTCACAATTTCTTGGCCTTTGGCCTACCTATACTGAATGAACTATAGGCCTAGGTAGCGCCAACGAACTTGACAATTTTCTTGATCCCTTAACTTTTCTTAACTTAAAATGAATGAAAGCAATCGAGCTGACATTTCCATCATTAGGGAAGAGCCCACCAGGAAATAGGTGTGGATATATACAGCCAGTTTGCTCTAGGCCCTTTTCAGTTATGAGAAGTTAAGGGGTCAAGAAAATTGTCAAGTTCGTTGGCGCTACCTATAGAGGTGTGGAATAGGTTGTCTAGTGCTATATTAGGCTCAATAATTAAAGATAACGTCAAGGTAATGTTATATAGACATATGGATGATATTGACTTGGTGTGAAAGGGATCTGCCTTGTGTGGGCCAACTGACCTTCTGCAGATTCCTGTGTGTGTGTGTGTGTGTGTGTTACCGTATGCAAATTATAAAAATATACAACCTATCTATCTATCTACTCAGGCCCAATCCCCACTTTTCAATATACAACCTAACCCAGCATAATTTAAAAGGTTAATCTGAATCAAACACACAATTGTTTTAGATTATCATCTTTAATAAATCCGACGTTCTCCAATACCACACCCATCCGCATCTCAGCTCTCTCAACAGCACAACACCCCACCTCTTCTGAAAATAAACTAATAATAATTACAATATAACGGCACCCCATACTATTAACCCGGGAACTGCGGGAAGAATCTTAAGAGTCAGGGAAGAAAAAAATCCATTTAAAACACCCCAAAACATTTTTTTTTTATTGCCCCTGGGCCATGCCAAACATCACTCCTCCACCTCCCCTCCTTCCCCACTTTCCTCCCCTACCTATTTTCCCTGTTATTCCCTTATTCTGTGGTATATTTTTGTGCTAACATTAGCGAGTTGCAAGCAGGGCATTGTCATCACTGTTAGCAAGCGAGTGCAAGAGAGAGAGAGAGAGTATCGATCGACAGTGTCTCTCCAGACGTGGGGAAAAGTGGTGGGAAAGGAGGTTGCCTCAGCCATACATTATGTAACTCCCGGCCTGTATCGCCGATTTTGACCATCCAAACGCTGTTTCCACTTGTTTTATTGTTGTAACAGGTTAATACCTTTATAATCAACCTATAATAGGCGCATATGGATAAGTATTAATGCTATTTAGGGTAAAATAACGATGTTAGTGATGGAAACAGCTCAAATACGTGCGCACAGGCAGTGGTGTCTCATACCCCCCATGCGCACTTCAGAGGTTAAACACATCATAGAAGACTGCATTCTACACAATCACTTCCGCCAACAACATAATCGACACTCCTTGAGAGCCCTGTGGGAAAGCCCGATTGTGGCCATGGCCTTCCTTAGGGACTCAGGGCTGTTCGGCCAGGCAGCTTAAGGAACGACATAAACAATAATATAACAAGTCTGCAGTAGAGGCACCGACTCTCAGCCTCTTAAACCACGCACACAAAAAAAAAAAAAAAAATCGAAATTGTATTCTACCATTTGAGAAGTCAGCTAATCACTAGGTGTGGCAATGACAGCCTGTTTGTTCCAGCCCTCCCTGAGTTGTTATAGGTAGGCCAAAGATCTAGACCCCAGTCTATCGGAACTAAAAAACGACACGAGTGATCAACCTATAAATCTACCATTTGGGAAGAGTCGGCCAGGGAATACGTTTGGAAATTTACAGCGCATTCGCTTACAGGCCGTAGCGCGGTTGGTAGAGCACTCGCCTACAAACCATAAGCTTGACGGTTCGAGTCTCGGGCCGGCCAGTGTGCTATTTAGCAGACGCCAGTACTGTGATGGACGGTGCGGTCTAGCAATCTGTGATAACTGTTCACTGAAATCCCTGATTCATCAGGGCACCCACCTGGAGGAAAATTAGAGTCAAACTGGAGAATGCTGTATCCAAAAGTGTACCAGTAAGGGAATATAAGGATAAAACAAAATTGAGGAAAAGAACAAACCCAGAATTGTCAATGAAAAGAAAGCTTTGGACATTGATTAGAAGAAAGAAACGATTGTGGGAAAGACTAAAATTGTTAAAAAAGAACAGGGGGTCTAGTATAGAAGCTAAAGAAGTGGATCTGGAATGCAGACAAATAAACAATAAAACAAGGAGGGGGGTGAAGGAGAGGGAGAGAGAGATTGCTAGAAATGTGAAGGATAATCCAAAAATATTCTGGAAGTACATTCAGGAAAAGTTAACAAGAAGAGTAGGGATCCCAGAGCTGGTAGGGGGGTTGGATGATGGGAGTAGAGCGGAGACTGATAAGGAGAAAGCAGAGGTGCTGGAGAAATACTTTGGGGGGGTACTAACAGTGGAGTTGGATGATGCAGTGCCTACTATTCCCATCAAACAGGCACCGGCACTAGAACTAATAAGAGTTTTCCCATGCTAGAATAAGAAGGGCTATAGAAAAAATGAACAGAAGTAAGTCCCCGGGACCGGATGGGATACACCCAAGAATCATAAAGGAAGGAGGTGAGATGTTGGTAGAGCCATTGAAAATTTTATTTGAGGTATCGTTTAATACAGGACAAATCCCGATGGACTGGAGAGAGGCGAACATAACAGCTATATTTAAGAAGGGAAAGAGAAATGACCCAGGAAATTATAGACCAGTCAGTTTGACAAGTGTTGTGTGTAAACTAATGGAAACGGTAATTAGAGAAGGAATAATGGAGCATATGAAATCAAACCAACTTTTCAGTGGGAGACAGTTCGGATTCTTGCCGGGGAGGTCGACGGTACTACAGCTAATTAAGGTGGTAGATGATTGTATGCAAATTCTAGAGGATGGTGATGTAATAGACGTGGTATATTGCGATTTTATGAAGGCCTTCGATAAGGTCCCACATAAAAGGTTAATCGAGAGAGTTAGAAGCTATAATATAGGGGAGAAATGTGTGAAATGGATAGAAGCCTTCCTGAAAGATCGGAGACAGAGGGTTCTGGTGAATGGAATAGGCTCGGGTGGAGGGAAATTACAAGTGGGGTACCTCGGGGATCTGTGTTGGGACCACTACTGTTAGTTATATTTATCAACGACTTACCTGAAGTTATAACTAATGGAAGTGAGGTATACCTGTATGCGGATAACACTAAGCGGTATACAAGAGTGAGGAGTAAGGAAGATGTGGGTTTGCTTCAAGGAGATGTCGAGGGCTTGAAGGGATGGTC
Source organism: Paralithodes platypus (assembly GCA_032716605.1). NCBI lineage: Eukaryota > Metazoa > Arthropoda > Malacostraca > Decapoda > Lithodidae > Paralithodes > Paralithodes platypus. The sequence continues at coordinate 30,092,752 of CM064497.1, read as the reverse complement.
TGAGCATTGGTTAATGCCTTTTCATCCAAAAAAATGCAAGTACATGCGGATTGGGACAAGCAAGATAGACAAGGTAGGATACAGTATGTATGAAACGATGGAGGAAGTGAATGCAGAAAAGGATATAGGAGTAGTGATAGACAATAAGTTAAATTTCTCAGAACATTTAGCGGAAAAGATAAACAAAGCCAATAGAATTGTAGGGCTGATAAGGAGGACATTTGTGTCACTTGACGAAGAAATCTTCAGGAATCTCTATACAACGCTGGTTAGGCCGCACCTGGAGTATCCGAACCAGGTGTGGGCTCCATATATAGTAAAGGATATAGAAGCAGTGGAGAAAGTGCAGAGGAGAGCTAGCAAGCTAGTACCAACGTTGAAGAACACGGGCTATGAGCAGAGGTTGAGGACATTGGGGCTTCCGACACTGGCATATAGGAGAAAGAGAGGGGATATGATAGAGATTTTTAAGATAGTGTCAGGAAAGTATGATGAGGATGTGTGTGAAGGTATCTTCTTGATGCAAGAATAAAGGGGCCCCTGCCGAAGGATAAGTCAGAAATAGAGAAATTTGAGTGCGTAGTGTGCAAAGTCGAGCTTGTGTTAAATGATGATCCTGTGGCTGTGAATTTTGGAAATAAGTCATTGGAGCTGGTGAACAAGTTTTGTTACCTAGGAGATACCATCTCTGCCGGTGGTGGGGCCGAGGCTGCCACTGTTGCTAGAATTAGGTGTGGCTGGGGGAAGTTCAGAGAATTGATGCCAATCCTGACCATGAAAAGAATGCCTCTCCCCCTGAAGGGAAAGGTGTATGCCTCATGTGTTAGAAGTGCAATGACGTATGCCTCAGAAACATGGGCCGTTAAAGTAGAGGATGTCAACAGAATGGAGCGTAATGAGATGAGAATGGTGAGATGGATGTGTGGGGCCAGGCTACAGGATAGAATAACAAATGTTGAGCTGAGGAGACGTTTAGGTATAAAGAGTATTAGCGAGGTGATGCGTACAAGTAGACTGGGATGGTATGGACATGTGGAGAGAATGGATGAACAAAATTGGGTGAAAAAATGCAGGTCTGTGATTGTGGAGGGAGCTGCACCAAGGGGTGGACCGAAGAAGACCTGGGATCTGACTATTCGTGCCGATCTCAAATCCAAGAACTTGACAAGTGAAGCAGCCCTTAACAGGGTTGCCTGGAACGCCGCCATTAGGACAAGAGACTGAAACTGCACATATGTGTGGAACACTCAGTCTTAAAATTTTATGCATGTATGTATGTATGTATGTATGCGGGATGGAACAAGAACGAGAGGACACTCTAAGAAAATTTACAAAGAAAGAAATAGGTTTGAGAAGGCAAAGAACTCATTTTGTGATAGAGTGGTAAATGAGTGGAACGCACTGCCCCAGTATGTAGTCGATTCCGAATCAATAAGGGAGTTTGAAAGTAATCTTGATAAAGCATGGGGAAGACAAGATTTGAAGTTTGATTATAAAGCAAAAATACAGAATAGTAAAATTGTTGCGTCTGCTACCGCCGCCGCCAACACCGTGAACGACCACAGCAGTGCAAGTACTGGTAGTGAGCTGGATACACAGGCCTAGTTTGCCTTTTTCCAGAGGATCTACTGTAAGAAACTGTAAGAAATTATGATGACAATAAGTCATGGCAAGAATGTAGTTACCGGGTGTACCGTACTACCGCCCGTCTTGTTTACACTACGCGGACGCTCGCCATCATGTTCCCGTCTATTTTGACTGCCTTTGGATACAAAAATACATTACCCTAACCAAACAACCTAACCAAACCTAACCTAGTATTATAGATTTATAAGTATTTATTTTATTATAAGTATTTATAGATGATTTATGTTGTATGTCGGTAGTGGTACACCCGGTAACTACATCCATCCCGGGATTATATATGACTAGGAATTTAGCTGATAAATATTTCCTTTTTGCCATTCAAGGAGAGTTTATTGTTTCCAAGTCACTAAAACAAGGTAGTCCTAGTTGGGTGAACGCTGATTCAATAAAAATCTAAGGATAATATTGCAACGGCGAGTCCCTTATCTCGTGTTTTGTGTCTTCTTTCTACTTGCCTGCTCTTTATCTCTTTTTTGGCTATTCTTCTTTCTTACTTTCTTTTTTTATGATTTTTATTTTTGTCTTCAAAGTTTTTGTGTAAACCTGCTTATTCTGCTTGGAATTTCCATGTGGCCTCTCTGCGAACAAAGTTTCCTCACCGATATAATGTACCAACATGTGAGCAATGGAAACAAGTCACTCCGGCCCATAGTTAATCCGGCCCTAGTCACTCCGGCCCATAGTTCTTCCGGCCCTAGTCACTCCGACCCCGTTACCCTAGTCACTGCGGCCCATTGAAAATAAGATATAGAATTACAAATAATTAAGAGTGAAGCCCTTAGCCGTACAGTGATCTACGGTTTCTGTATCGCCTATGATTATTTACTACAGTAAATCCATAATTACAAAACAAAAATACATCAACATTCGTTTGTGAAATACTCGACTGTATCAACAGGACCATAAGGTGACTGGGCGACTCGGCCCATGGGACAACTCGGCTCGGACAGCTCGGCCCACTTTTGGACAACTCGGCCACGACGGCGAGACAACTCGGCCCATTATTTGAGACAGCTCGGCCCCATGTTTTGCTATGGGGCAATTTGACGAGACCAGTCAGGATTAGGATGGGGAGAGCTAAGTGGAGGGTTTATGGGTGAGGCCATGTATGCAGCACCAAATCCTGTCCTCTGCGTATGAGCGGCCTTTTCCCTAATATTTTTATTATGTTATTTAGGCTCAACTGTTAGGTTAATTTAAGTTAGGTTAGGTTAGGTTAGGTTAGGTTAGGTTAGGTTAAGATAATATAATAGTATAAAGGGAAACAAAATCGTGCCAAGGGGCCTAAGATTCTCACGCATGCGCAGAGGACAGGATTTGCAGGATTTGGTGCTGCATACATGGCCTCCCGTTTATGGCGTGTGTGTAATGTGGGCGAAATGTTCGTTTATTGTATAATTATGTCATAGGCTAGTTATCTCGATTCATAATGTGTAGGTTAGGTTAGGTTAATTAAGAATTGTCTCGTAATTAACATGGGGCCGAGCTGCGTTTTTACTGGGCCGAGCTGTCTCGCCGTGGGCCGAGCTGTCCTGGCCGAGCTGTCCAGTGGGCCGAATAGTCTAGCATTCGACCATAACCGCGAGCACACGAGTAATGTAAACACATGCGACGATACCATACTGAAAAAAGACGAAGGGAAGTGAGTATTTAGTATTTAAATTAATAAATGTACAAGGATTGACTAAAGCAAAATATGAAGAATTAAAGGGTTTAGTTACCTATAATAATAATAATAAACATATTTTTCTTTGTCTAACTGAGACACAATTTAAAATACGAAACATTTTGGTGGATGGATTTGAAGTAATTGAAAGTATGAGGAATATTAATGATAGGAAGGGTGGTGGTTTAATGTTACTCTTTGAAACAACAGATAAAGTAAGTTTAAGCAAGGTAGAGTGTAAAAATAAAGATTTACTTTATGTAAAAGGATCTATACATGGGAAATTTATACACTTGTTCTTGTTATACTTTTCTGTAAATGATAAGGTAAGGAATGATGAAATGAAGAAGGAGATAGAGAGACATTTAGACCAAATGGAAGATGAAAGAGTTATAATATTAGGTGACATGAATGCCCATGTAGGGTTCAAAGGTAAACAAAAACTAAATTATAATGGACACATTATACTAGATTTGATGGATAAATTTAAATTAAATATGTTAAATGATGACCAGGAGTGTAATGGGGAGATAACATGGCGAAGAAACGAGCAATCTAGCGTAATAGATTATGTTTTAATTTCAGATAAAATGTATGAAGATTTTAAAAGTATGAAAATAGATGAAAAGCAAGACGTTTATGATCTGTCAGACCACAACCTTATTGAGGTATATTTTGAGTGGAATAATTCAAATAGTAAATCCTTTAAAGGGAAGAAATGGGAAACAAAAGAATACTATAAAATAAACGAGGAGACCATAGTCAAATTTATTAGGGAACTAGAAAATAGAATAACGAGAGAAGAGAGTAACGATATAAGAGTCTTCAATAGAGTAATGAAGGAGACAGCTGATGATATACTTAAAACTACCTATAGGAGGAGATTAGGAAGAGACAAAATAAAACAAGAGGCACCATGGATGAATGACAGTATTAGAAAAGGTATAAAAAAGAGGAGATATTATAATAGATTAAGAAGAAATGCTAAAAATAGAGAGGAAGAGGAGAGAAGTAACATACTTTTCTTGGAACAAAAAAGTAAAGTACAGAAAGAGATCAGGGAAGCCATTTATATACATCAGAGGAAAAAGACTAGAGAGATAATAGAGGGAGGAGATGCGAGTAAAAAGATGTGGAAATATATAAATAAACTAAGAAACAAAAGTCAAAACGAAATAAAAGAATTAAAACTTTATAACGATGAAGGAGAAGTATTGTCAGATAAAAGGGCTGTAGAGGAATTAAATATGTTTTGGAGTGGTATATATAAAATGCATGACAATAACATCGAGGAAGTTTGGAATGAGGATATAAATAGGGAATATAGAGAATTAAAAGAGAAAGAAATGGAGGACAGGCAAGAAGGTAAATTATTTAAAATAGGGATGAATGTAAATGATGAACACAATTATAACATACAATCAGTCACAGTTACAGAGGAGTTACGAGAACACATGGAAATGGCTTTAAGAGTTAATACAAACATAAACTACAGGAGAAACCAAACATTACAGTGGGAGAATTAAAGGAAAATATAAAGAAATTAAAGAATAGAAAAGCAGCAGGCCCTGATGCAATGAAACCTGAGTTATATAAAGCATTGTCACAAAGTGATAAGTGCTTAGAAAAACTTGCAATGTGCTTTAATAATATTATGGACACAAATGTAATTCCAGAAGAGTGGAAGAAGTCAAAAACTGTTATGTTACCAAAAGTAAATAAACCAAAGGTAAATGAATTGAGGCCAATTGCTCTGACAGACATATCATATAAACTTTTCATGACGACAGCAATTAAAAATAAAATAGAAGAACACATTAGGGAGAATGGAGAGGTAAGGGAGACACAGAGTGGGTTTACAAATAAGGGTAGAATCGAAAATAATCTTTTTATATTGAAATACTGTATAGATAAAATATTTAAACAAAAGAGGTCACTCATAGTAATCTCAATAGACTTTAAAAAGGCCTATGACTCAATCAGAAGGGAGAAACTGAAAAAGTATTAAAAGATTACAATATAAATTCAAATGTTATAGACATAGTAAGTAACATATATAAAGAAGATAGTACAATTATAAATAAGGGGCAAGTAAATGAGACGGAGATTAAGGTAACAAGCGGCATCAGACAAGGCTGTACGGGGTCCACAACATTATTTAAATTAATAACTTATGAGATAATTAAACAGTTAGAAAATAAAAGAGGGTTTGTAGATGAGTGTTTCAAAATAAATTCATTGTTTTATGCCGATGACGGGCTACTCTTGGCTCATACAATCCAGGAAGCAGAAAGAGTAATAGATAAATTAATAGAGATAGGGGGAGAGTGTGGCTTAAGTATAAATAAAGACAAAAGTAAAATCCTAATATTTAATATGAAAAACAAACCAAACAACATACGAGAAATAGAAGTGGTAAAACAAATTAAATATCTAGGAATACAAATTAATGATAATAAAAAATGTTTTAAAACCCAGAAAATAGAAGCTTTGGATAAAGCAAATAGAATGGCTAACCTTACATACCCGGTAATATCACAAAGTTGTAATAAGATACTTATTGGAAAAACATATTGGAAAAGTATTGTGATACCAGCAGTCCTGTATGGCTCGAATGTTATAGGTTTTTCAAAAACAGAAATAAATAAATTACAAAATATAGAGAATAGGGTTTTTAGACACATATTAGGGGCACCCAGATATGCCCAAAAGGTAACCTTAAGGGGTGAAATAGGAGCCTCATCAATGGAGGCAAGAATTATGGAAGGTAACATAAAATATCTTAAATATTTAGTAGGAGAGGAAAGTAATGACTTGCTAAGAAGAATTACAGAGGAAAAACTTAGAAATAGTAAAGATCCCTGGACTGCAGAAATTAGAAAGTATGTAGGGAATTTGAAGTTAGGAGAAACAAATTTAGCAAATATTAAGAAGGACGACATTAGAAAAAGAGTTCTGGACTGGGATTCGGGAAGATGGCGAGAGGAGTTGGCAGAGAAGAGTAGCCTAGAAGTGTATAGGAGTTATAAAAAGGAGATTAAGAGCGAGGAAGATATTTATGACAACACACAGGCATCTATAATATTTTGCAGATGTAGGACAAATAACTTAAATCTAAAAGATAGAAATAGGCATGTGGGAGGAGAGACACAATGCGATATGTGTAAGGAAGGAACAGAAGACCTAAAACATTTTCTACTACACTGTTCATTTTATAAAGCATGCAGAATAAAAGATCCAGGGTTCCAACAGCCTTATATTGAAAATGAAAACCAAGTCATCGGACATCTTTTATTTAACAAAGAAATAAGCGATAGAGTGAAACAGACAATATATCAAATGTGGAGAGTACGAGAGAAAAAATTGAAAGAACTGAAATAAGAAGACTGAAGACAGAAGAAACAAGAATGAAGGAAGACGAGAGAAGAAACAAGACTGAAGAGAGAAGAAAGAAGATTTCAGAAAAAGGGATGAAAAATGAGATATATTTATTTTTAGACAAATGAGCACGTCACAAAGTCACAAAAAGAAAAATAACAAAACCTCTTAGGGAAGTGCCGACGTTAAGGCTAAACTTCCCGAATTCCAACTGAACTGAACTGAACCAGCAACACAACCCTGGCTTCGACAGCATAAATATGATAGACGGCTATAAATATATAGAAATAAGAGTGAAACAATTGACAACATGAAGCAAAGTAAATTAATCTAGAATAAGACGTATCGTCACTTCGTTTACGTAACTCGTAGGATGCTTGACGATACGCCAGTCACAACCCTTACCGATTTTGCTTCGACAATATAAATACCGTACGATATAGATGGCTATAAATAAATAGAAATATGAGTGAAGCAATTGACAACATGAAGCAAAGTAAATTAAAATGGTAAAGTCAGGTCTATCTTATATATTTGGTTTCATCAAACAGGTGATCATTCATTAACTTTTATTTCTCGTATTGATAATTTTGAAATCACCCTGCCCCTATCTATTTTTGTGTCCATCTTTTACTTTAATTTCTTATATAAATAAGAATTGCATCCTACACAAATAAACAAATGTTTAGTGTCTGGTGACTATCTAGCGATTTGTCAATGCTATTCTAGCATACATTTGTGATTTAGTTTATCTTGCATTTTTGTCTAAATTTGCCCTCTTTCTCCAGAAGACTTCCTACATGGTATAGTGTATTGTTCTAGTGATAATTAAATATTATATAGGGCTATTTTAAGTTGGCTGATGAATATGAAGCAGTAATATGCTGGACGATGAGAACATTGTATGTAAACATGTCTCGGATATCACTGATAATTGTTGGCATTTTCTGCCAAAAGCCCAATGGATTATCAGAGGTGGTAACACAAAATGCAGCTCTAGGACTCGGTTATCCAACTACCTTTTTTAGTGACTTGGAAACAATAAACACTCCTTGAATCACAAAACGGAAATATTTATCAGCTAAACTCCTAGTCATATATAATCCCATCACATGCACACACAACATATACAAATACTAGATTTGAACCTCGCATTTAACAAAATATATACCCCAAACCTTTTTCGACTCTGCTCTTTTCCAACTCGGACTAGGACTACCTCTTTTAGTGACCACCCCTATTTTCCCTATTAAATTGTTTCTCATAACGCTGCAGTAGTGTCGTTTAAAATAACCAAGTTTTTTTCCGAGGTTTGCAATTACCTGTAAATCAAAAGTATATTGATCAAAAATAGCAGAATCCCCGGCAAGAATGTTAAGTGCGGGCGTACTGCCAGCCTTGTTTACACTATGCGTAGTGGCATCGGATCCCTCCAGGCCGAAGCAGGTTTACTGCCACTTAATCGTACCAGACAATTGACAGACAGCAAATGGCTATTGAAAGCTTCCCAGCTACCAGAAAACCATCCCCTACAATTGTCCGTCACCAGAGAATTGACAAACAGACCCATAAACAGGCAAGGATATCGAACATCCTTCATCTCTCGCTCCGCTCACACTTTACAAAGACTGACAGGCACCACAATCCATTCAGCACCCACAGCACCAGTTCCACCAGTCCCCCCGTGGATAACTCTAACCAACATGATCTTCACAACTCTACATCCGTCCTTCAAAAAATCACAGGACTCAGCCAAAGCCAAACACCTATTCAACGAACTACACCACACTAAATTCACAAACCACTCCCCAATCTTTACAGACGGCTCATATATCCCATCCCCCCATCAGCTGCAGCAGCCGTCTATTATGAAGAGATAAGCATCTGCCAGTCATGGAAACTCACTGCCACCCACTCTAACATCACCTCAGAACTTTTTGCAATCCAAAAAGCACTCCAGTTTTGCCAATCACATCTCCCACTACAGAATATAGTAATATACACAGATTCCCAATCTTCACTCCATCTACTCCTCTCACCCAATCCCGAATCGCATAGAAACATAGTCCACACCACACAACATATCCTCATCACGACACTTAACTCGCCCAGAAATATCAAACTACAATGGATCCCCTCACATGTTTGCATTAAGGGTAACGCAATCGCAGACGAGGCAGCCAAACTAGAACACCAGCTAACCTCCATCGAGCCTCTACCCCATGACATCCACACACTATCAGCAGTGAGCAGAACAAGGGCAAGACAAGAATGGGACACAGAGCTTTCAAACCTCCTCCCTGAAAAGCACTTAGGCCTCTTCAGAACCGACTCATCACCCCATCCATGGACACGATCCCAAACTAAGAACATCGATGTCGTAATTACGCGCCTCAGAATCGCTCATTCCGGGTTGAACAAACATCTACACAGATTGAAATTGGCCCCGGATCCACACTGCCCTTGGTGCAGAAACACCGAAGACACCATCACTCATTTTCTTCTGCATTGCCCACGATTTCACTCAATGAGAACAATCCTTAAAGACACCTTAAACAGGATGAATATTAATAACATAACCATCCCCGTTCTACTAGGAGCAATAGACGTGACCCCAGAGAAAAGGCAGAGAGTGTTACAATGCACAATTAATTTCCTTAAAAAGTCGGGGAGAATTCCACGACTCTAAAGGCAGTCCTGACAAAACTGTCCTCGCTAGGGTTTATTAGTGACGCTCAGTTGCTACCTTCCCTCCAACACATCAACAACAACAACAACATCATCGTATTGCCGTACGGTGTGGACGTCCGCTCCTCGTCGGTCGCCCTTTGTCCACTTGCGGAATAAGACTATGTTCCGTTGCCCGTTTGTGTGTGCGGTGTTGTGAACTGTGTATGGTGGGCAGGAGGTGGTCTAGCCGTCGAGTGCGTCCACGGCCGATCGACAAACAAGACTTTGTTTACCGCCATTTTGGTGGCAGTCCTGCCGGAACCGGCGCTGTGATGCCGGCTGGTGCCGAGTCGCTGGTGATGGAGTCCTCTCCGCTCTCCACGAAGCGCGACCGGACGTCCAGTGACCCCACTGATGGCGCTGGGGGCCCTGGTCTCGGCAGGAAACGCCTTCATCCTGGTTCGCCCTCTCTTGGTCCCGGCACTGATGTGGACTCTGACTTGCCGGCTGATGGTGAGGGTGGTGGGATCCATGCCGCCCATGTGGCAGGTGGTCGGGTGGTCCACTACCTCTTCCAGGAGAAGCAACGCCGTCCGGTGTTTAGTCGCCCGGCGGCAGTGACGAAGGCCATCAATGAGGCCCCTTTTGGCAAGTATGCGGTTGAGGGGGAAGTGAGGGTTCCTGGGACGGGCTTGTCGGTGTGTGTGGGGCTACCGTGGAGCTGTCTCTCCTCCCTTCCCATGCCCCCGGAGAAGATGGTGAAGTTGGGCGACTGGGATGTCACCTGTAAGGTTTCTGCTTCGCCGGCTAGTGGCCAGTATGTGTACGGTAAGGTTGGTCCTGTAGAGCCTTCCATCCCGGAGAGTGACCTCTTGCAGTCCTTGAAGGTTCTGGGGTCTACGCCGGCTGAACTGCTGGAGGTGCAACGGATGCGGACTCGGGCTGAAGGGGGTGTCTTGGTTCCATCGCTCAAATGCCGCCTCCGCTTCTTGGGTTCTGAGCTACCGGACAGAGTGGCCATTGGGCATGTCAGTTTCCGGGTGGAGAGGTATACCTTCCCCCTCCTCCGGTGTTACAACTGTCATCACTTCTCCCATGGGGTCGCGTCCTGCAGGAACAAGGTCAGGTGTGCTACTTGTGGTGGGTTTCATCCGGCGAAGGCTAATGGGACGACGTGCCTTAACGAGGAGAGCTGTTTCTTTTGTGGTGGGCGGCACCGGGTGACGTCGGGGGACTGCAGTGTTCTACAGGCGGCCCGGGACCTGCATACTTCCTATCGTGGTGGCAGCCTAGGATTGGAAGAGATGAATGGGAGGCTTAGAGACCTCAACCCTCGGCGTGGGTTCCGGGTGGCCCCCCCCCCTCCGTCTGCCCCGTATCTGGTGGAGGCCCGGCGGTTGCCTACGGGGTTGGAGCATGCAGCTGTTCGTAATCGCTTTGACGTTTTGGAGGATGAATTGGCCTCGGACGGGGTGCTGCCGGCTGAGGGGCTTCAAGAACTGGGGGTCACTCTTCGGCCCCTGTCCCCGGCTGCGGTGGTGATTCATAGCGCTCAGTCACCTGGTCCCCGTCTCCAACGCTCTCCCCGCGCTTGTCGTGGTGGCCGCCCTGTCCCCTGCCAGCCTCCCGTCCCGGACCGTCCCCCTGTTGGTGCCGCTCTCCGGTCTCAGCCACCCGCCAGTGCTGTCCCTGTGGATGACCCCCCTGAGTCGGCCCACGCCGGACCGCCCTCCTGCCCCTTGTCCTATGCCGCCTGTGCCGCCCCTCGCCCTGCCGTTCCTCCTCGTCCTTCTGCTACTGGTGACTCCTTCCGTCGACTGCTTCTGGACGCCTTGGATTGGCTTGATAAGGGCACCTCCCTTCGTGACATTGCTATGGCCCTCGTTCCTCGGATGCTTGGGCTTTGGTTGGCAGCCTGAGGTCTGCTCGCTCCTGGCATAGTGTTTTTCAGTGTTTTATGTTGTGGTGTTCTAGTGTATCACTTGTCATTCGCCCGCAGGGCACTTCCATTAACAACCTTGTTTTGTGGCCAGTGTTTTTTACTTTTAGCCCGCCGGGCCTTAACTCTCTTTTGTTGTGTGGCCAGTGGAAGCGAGGTAGGGCTGTAGCAGGTGGTCGTCCCACCTGAGGTGCCCTTAAAGTGAACAAGAACAAGAACATCATCGTATTTATTACCCATCAATTTCCGGGAGCTTGATTTTGGCCTTGTCACTCTTTCAACTCTGGGGAGGCACTCGCTACAGGTAGTTCTGCCATTTGTCTTCCTCACTAACATACAACAAACAATATTGACCAAGTTTTTTGAAGACTTGTAAATTGAAAATGTTGGGGGCATAGCTAGGGCAATGTTCAACCCTATTTGGTCTGAGAGAAGTCTTTTTTAGCTTCCCCCATTTCGCTTTATTAAATTGGAGATTTGAAAACGTTTCAGCCTATTAGTTTGGTGACAATAAGACGCATCACCCCAGTTAGGTGTCTATTTTTCCTGAGTGAGCTGTGCAGATCTTCTAGGAACTTATAATACATCGTTTTTTGGCTGTGACATTTTTGTTTTCGAATAATGTACAAATTTAGCAAATTGGGCATATATTTGTAGTTTGAAGGCAGTCTTGGCAGGCGTTATTGTTAGCCAAGGGGATAAAAATAAACCATTATAGAGAGTACATGAATTGAAATGCCCATTTCTGAAGTCAACGCCATTCTTCATCTCACCAACAACTCTACGAAAGGAATGAATTGTATAAGAATACAAGCGTAACATATTCTCCACTTGTAACTTTATCTTTGCTAGCCTTGGCATATAAGAATTATAACTTATATTTACCTTGAATGTACTAATACCAGCGGGCAGCGGCGGATCCCCAGATCGACCGTGGTGATTGTCACCTAAACATAAACAAAAAACAAACAAAAAACAAAAAATATGGTAACTGGATTCTGTCAGTGAATTGAATTATATATATATACAGTGTATACTGTACATATACAGTATATGCACATATTTACAATGTGTGTGTATGTATGTATGTATTTGTGTATCTATAAATGAATACCGGTATATGAAATTGTGTATGTAGGTTTTAAAAATTATATGAGGGCAGCCTGGATTTTATGTATGTATGTATGTACACGAGCGTATAATTATGCTATATGTAGCACAGTTTGTATAGTACCGCAGCAACGTGAAGCCATACAAGTGTTGGGGGGGGGGGGGGGGGAATTACACACAACTTACAGGACAAGTACCGGTACCTTTCTTATATAAGGAGTAGTTATTGTTATATTTAAGGGGTGGAAGGAACAATATTCAGTGAAACACATAAGTCACAAGATCATAAATCATTAAATGTACGGTAACAAGTTAACAATAAGAATAATGATATTTAGCAATGGTATACACTCTTCTACTACTGCTACTACTACTACTACTACTACAATAATAGTAATAATAATAACAATAATAATTCTTTTATTTTTTACTTGATAAGATTAATATAGTTATGTTAACGAGATGAGTGAAGCAAATCTAGTGTAACACAATTTTGCGTCATAATTAAATTTTACGTTGACGGTCTTCCTCGCAATCTCCTGTATAAACACTATCTGATCCGACGTCTTGGGGAGTTATTATGATATTTTGGTTAATAATTATTGAGGATTCTGCATGCCTTTGCCATTTTCGAGCAATGTATTTTGTTTTGTCCCCTTAGGCTAACAAAAATGCCCTCCCAAACTGAATGGAGTGAAGCATCTTTATTGTCGCCAAACAAATGAGGTGAAAAGTCTTAAAACTTCAAAACTAATGGAGCGAAACTGAACTGGAGTGGTCCAAAAAATATACAGATAGACAGATAAAAAGAGATAGACAGATAAAGAGAGAGAGAGAGAGAGAGAGGCTCAGGTTAATATAAATAGAAAAATATGGACACATTGGAAAAGTAGACATAATAATTGGATACAGAATCAGTCATTTCATCTGGTCTCCTTCACATCAGCTTTTCTTTTGTACAAAAACTGTACAAGGTATTTGTACATATTTGGTATGCATGCAATCTCCTCGACCATAGAGAGATTGAGAACAAATAGATAGATAGGTAGATAGATGGATAAATAGATAGATAAATATATAGATAGCTAGATAGATGAGTAAATAGATAGATAGCTAGATAGATGAGTAAATAGATAGATATATAAATAGAGACACAGTGCTATATACATGGTTAGCTCTCTCTCTCTTTCTCTATATATATATATATATATATATATATATATATATATATACATACCGGTATATACAGGGTGTTCCAGTAATGCTTTTCATAAATTATATGGTGGACTCATCAGACAAAAATAAGAATACATTACTCTATGAACATGAGGTTGAGTATTTATAATAACGGAGTTATTACACGATTTAAGTTAACGATAGATACAATGCCATTCAGTCTAAGGGGTAATGTTGCCATTTTAGTGGATTATATCCATTTGGCCTTCGCTATCGCTTGCTAGCCTCAAGATAGTGAGCAGTATCCAATCGGCGTTCTCTCTTCAGGCTAGCGAGCGGTAGCGAGCTTATGTTTTCGGTAGGATAATCAAATCCGGCGAAGCCGGACATATTTTTCTACCGAAAAGTCAGATCGCTACTGCTCACTATCTTGATTCTCGATCATCAGCTGGCATAACATCAGGTATAATTATATGAATTCTAGGGATTTTCTGAAGATTTGACCATATTGAGCAATATTGTATAGATTGTGGAGTTACTCTAGTTTTGTTATCAGCATTGACTGATTCTTTTCTACCAAGTAGAGAATATAGAAAATATCTAGGCCTAGCGGTATTTCAAGTTTTGCTTTGGCACCACTGCTTTTGGCTCGGGACTCAGGAGTTCCTACTTCCTTGATCAACAACAGTAATAACAAGTTAACAACAACATTCAACACGGCACACGTCTCGATCTGGAAGTGTCGGACCTTCAGTGAAGTTTGGTAAAGGAAAACCGCGTCTATTACGTGTATTGTGTCGAATTGATTTGGTCATAGGCTTTGTTAAGCTTCACCTACAGTGGAACAAGACTTTTCAACTGCATCCCAGCCACACTGAGAAACATGAAAGGGGTGTCTCCTGACACCTTCAAGAAACATTTGGATGCATGGTTGGTCAAAATACCTGACCAGCCACCAACACCAGGATACCCCAGTTCCAACTCCAACCGACTTCTAGATTGGAGCATAGAAGAAAAGGAGCTGCCTGGTCGCAGTGGAGCCCCAGCTCAGCTGCGTCACTAACTGACGGAATACAACAAAGTGTAAGAAAGTGTAAAGTGTAAGAGTAACACAGGCGGCCCTTGACAGGACCGCCTGGAAAGCTGCCATTTAGGACGTGAGACTGTAACCACAATTTCTGTGGACAAACGGTCTTTAAACTTGTATGTATGTATTTAAACTTGTATATATATATATATATATATATATATATATATATATATATATATATATATATATATATATATATATATATATATATGTGTGTGTGGGTGTAATTGAATTATGTTTTAATCTAATCGTCACTTATACACACAAGGCTATAATGCATTCACGAATTTCAAGGTTAAAGGCTTTTGCATCATACATTTGGTCAAGATCAGCTGAGGTTGTGTGAACCATACAAATGGGTGGGAAGGTTTAATCTTAGAGGACGGAATCAGCCAAGGAAGGATTGATTGCTTGGCTCTTCCCGCCCACAATATTCGGGCGGGAAGGACCTAGCTGAGCGGGCGGGATCTTCTAGTTGGAATGGTCTGTGGGCGGGAAAGCCCTGCTCCCTCCCTCCCCCAACAATACTAAATTTAATAAACTTCATGAACATGTAGGCTACTTTAAATGTAGTACATGCCTTATAGTCCATGTACTAAAGTGTTTTACTACCTTTGATATGACAGTCAAATGTCATTTAATTTAAATGTAGTGTTCGTTTGGGCATCAGTTGACTTTGGTACAGATGCATTTTTGGTTAATGCCTGCTTGTATTGCAAAATATCAATACTAAGCGGCATTTACGATATTTATAATAGAACACACTATTATACTTTGTAGATATGATGAGTCAAATAATTACAATGAAAGTTATTTAAATGTTATCACAAACAACCTACGAAATCAAACACATTCACTCTAACCAATCACGAGACATTACCGCGCAGGTGCCACATCCACGATTCTCGATCATCAGCTGGCATAACATCAGGTATAACTATAATAAAATAAATAACTTAAATCTAAAAGATAGAAATAGGCATGTGGGAGGAGAGACACAATGCGATATGTGTAAGGAAGGAACAGAAGACCTAAAACATTTTCTACTACACTGTTCATTTTATAAAGCATGCAGAATAAAAGATCCAGGGTTCCAACAGCCTTATATTGAAAATGAAAACCAAGTCATCGGACATCTTTTATTTAACAAAGAAATAAGCGATAGAGTGAAACAGACAATATATCAAATGTGGAGAGTACGAGAGAAAAAATTGAAAGAACTGAAATAAGAAGAGAGAAGAAACAAGAATGAAGGAAGACGAGAGAAGAAACAAGACTGAAGAGAGAAGAAAGAAGATTTCAGAAAAAGGGATGAAAAATGAGATATATTTATTTTTAGACAAATGAGCACGTCACAAAGTCACAAAAAGAAAAATAACAAAACTTCTTAGGGAAGTGCCGACGTTAAGGCTAAACTTCCCGAATTCCAACTGAACTGAACTATATGAATTCTAGGGATTTTCTGAAGATTTGACCATATTGAGCAATATTGTATAGATTGTGGAGTTACTCTAGTTTTGTTATCAGCATCGACTGATTCTTTTCTACCAAGTAGAGAATATAGAAAATATCTAGGCCTAGCGGTATTTCAAGTTTTGCTTTGGCACCACTGCTTTTGGCTCGGGACTCAGGAGTTCCAACTTCCTTGATCAACAACAATAACAACAACATTCAACACGGCACACGCCTCGATCTGGAAGTGTCGGACTGCCCCACAGACAACGATCAATGGTTAGATAGTGCCTTCCATTCTCGTAATAACGCAAAATCATCCAAAATACATAGGCGGCATGGTGAACAACAAACCCCAGCGGTAAGCCCAAACATCGCTGGTAAGTACCCCTCACGAACTTTTCATACCATACTAGTCAAACCCAAAGATGCAGCATTCTTCTCCAAGGACACAAAGTACCTCGAGTTCTTCAAAAACATTGAACAACATCTCCACATTACTGCCCTGAATGTACGATTAAACAAAGATAAGGGCATACTGGCAGTGGACACTGACACTGAACTTAGCACCTCAGTAATAGACAATGCTTTACAAACCACCAACATCGGACAATGGGAAGTTACAGTGTCCTTACCTAGGGATAACCAGCAACTTTCCCACAGTATCATAAGCATCCCCACCTACATAACTGAAGAGGAAATCAGCAGCAGTCTACTAGAAACAGAAATAGGCCTAGATAGCAATATAGTCAATGTCATTAGATTTACAGATAAAAATTATACTACTGGGGAGCTGTGCCCCTCAAAAAGAGTGCGGATCACTTCTCGATCCCCCCTCCCCACAATGATCAAAGTTGCCACTTTCCAGCGCACTGTCACCCCCTACACCCTACCGCCCCTCAGCTGCAGGAAGTGCAAAAGATGGGGCCACATGACCAAAAACTGCCGAGCAACATCGATCCGTTGCGCCAAATGCGCTCAACTACATCCAACCAGTGAATGCACGAGCACAGAATTCAGATGTCCAAACTGCGGCGGAGACCACCCATCCACCTCAAGCATCTGCCCAGAATTTGTAAAGGCAAAACACCAAAATAACCCTCAGGAAGCCAGTACTACGAATAAAATCCAGGAACATGTTGCATCAGTACCGGTACCACTAGCAAGGGAACACGGTGCATCAGTGCAAACCGTGCAACCAGAATACCGTCCGCTAGTGGGAAACAAGCCTAGCCCTCACCCCAGCACATCATACTCCCATGTCTTACAGAATCAGAACCCCACAACTAGGACATCCCACAATTATCTAACAAACTTTCCCACCCACCCACAACACAACTCAAACACTAGGCCACAAGCACCAAACCCCAAAGACCAAGGCAAGCACATACACATAATTAACACCATAACATCATTGCCAATGGAGGAGCAGCTACACATAATGGCCTCCATCATCAGCAACCTCCAACATGCTGTACAAACAAAAAATAATCGCACTGATACAGATGGTGGACCATCTTCCACCAACATAACCATACCGCCACCCTCACAACAACCAGACCCCCCACAAATGCCTTGCCAAGTCCCTCCACCAGGCCCAAAACCCCCCCTACCACACTCATCACATACTACAGCCATAACCATAACAACATCATCAACACCGACACCACCTGCAACCACAACTATCACAACACCTACAGTACCAGTAGCTACAACAGTCACAGCACCATCAATACTGGAGGCTACAACTGCAACAGCCACAACACCACCAGCACCAGTAGCTACAGCTATCACAACACCACCAGTAACGGTAGATGCAACTAGCACAAGTTGCACAACACCTCCAGTACCGGTAGATACAACTACCGATACCACAGCACCACCAGTACTGGCACCAAATACATCAGCCCATACAGCTTCACCCACCCCACAACCATCACCAGAGTCACCAGAGTGCACGATGACCCAAGTCAACTCAACAGAGCAACAGCCCACGGAACAACAACAACAAATAATAACTGATACTGGTACCAGTACTGGGAATACCAGCCAACTCAAGAGCATCCCAACCGAAAATAGCCTAAATGAAAGTAACAAAACACAAACAATTACAAGCGACAGTAAAAGCCAAGGCCAACCAAACCCCACCATCAAAACGGCAGATTTTCAGCACCCCAAAAAACCCCAAAACAACACCACCCATACCCAGACCAAACATCCATCATCACCACCTCAGGATAACCGCCACAGAAACCTCAGAAACACCAACAAAAAACGTTAGTAACTATGGCTCCCCTCCAAGTAATGACATGGAACACCAAGTGCCTTAAAACATCATTGTCAGAACTAAAAAACTACTTAAGAACAAAATCCCCACATGTAGCAATTATAACAGAAACCTGGCTAAGTGACAAGTATAAACCCAACCTTAAACCCTACATCAGCATAAGGAAAGACAGAGTAGGGAGACCAGGAGGAGGAATCTTGCTGCTAACCAAACACGAACTCTCCGCAAAAGAAATAAAACTCAGGCCATTCCCTAATGGAACACTAGAAATCCTAGCTGTCACATTCCCATATAAAAAAACACAACTATCCATCATTGGAACATATAATCCAGGGGGTTCTATATCACATCAGGAGTTGACTCATTATATCCAACAAGTACCCACACCCTTCATGGTGATAGGCGACCTAAATGCCAACCACCCCTCCTGGAGCAGAGGCACAGCCAATACAGCAGGGAACGACATATTTAGCTACATCCAAAACAGCAACTATAGCCTACTATCAGAACCTTTCATCCCAACATACTTCAACCTACAAACGAACTACAGCTCCACCATCGACATATGCCTTGGCTCGGGAATCCTTTCCCCAGAGGTAAGATCCAAAGTAGGGCCAGACCTGGGCACGGACCACCGGCCCCTACACATAGAGTTCACAAACTTCAGCCCACCTATATACCCCATTACCCTACCCAAATGGCGTATCCCCCCAAAGTTCAACTGGAAGACCTGGGAAAATACGGTACAAAATCCAGATGGCAACCATACAGACCCCAACGTCATGCATACAAAAATGACCGAAGCAATAGATACAGCAGCCTCACAACACTTCAAACTCACGTCAGGACTCCCATCCAACAAAATTCTGAGACCCTGGTGGACCGAGGAATGCTCCAGAGCTGTAGCGACACGAAGAAGGGCTATCCAAAAACAACGAAGGTCTAAATCACTGCTGAATTGGATCCAAGTTAAAAAAACTACAGCTTTTGCCACAAAAACAATCCGATCAACCTGCAAATCCTCCTGGAGAGAATACTGTAGCAACATAAACCATGACACCCCAATTTCAGAAGTCTGGAATAGATTCCGCAGCATCACAGGACGACCCTCCTTCCCATCATTCCCCTTCACAATAGATGGAGAGATGTGCCTTTTACCCAAAGACAGAGCCGATGCAATAGCTACCCGCATACAAAATAACCAACACCAGGAACCCCCAGATGACCAAGAAGAAGCCAACAGGATCAGTAATGAGATCACCATAGCTATACATCGTCCTACACAAATGAACAAGCCCTTCACCACTTCTGAAATGCAAACCGCAATAGCCCACCTCCCAACAGGCAAAACAGCAGGACATGACCGCATACCATACGAGTTTATCAATACCTACCACCAACAATGCACACCCAACTGCTTCACCTTATCAACACAACATGGACACAAGGCAACGTCCCCAAGGACTGGAAAAACGGTATCATCCTGCCCTTCATTAAACCAGGAAAGGACCCCTGCCTGTCATCATCGTACCGACCAATCAGCCTCCTGCCTAGCATAAGCAAGCTGGCAGAAAGAATGGTCCAGACAAGACTCTCCTGGCACCTTGAAAACAATAACCTCATCCCTCCTCACAAGCCGGCTTCAGACCTACCTGTTCTACATTAGACCAGGTACTTAACCTGGAACAGGTAATACTATCAGCCCTTTCAAGCCAAAAGACCTGTATCGTAGTATATTTAGATCTCTCCTCTGCTTTCGACACCGTTCCCCACGATCTCTTACTGCTGAAACTATCCAGAATGGGAATAAAAGGACACATGCTGCAATGGTTAAAGTCTTCCCTCTCCAACAGAACAAACCAAGTATTCATCCAAGGCCAGATGTCTAAGACCATAACAACAAAAAAAGGATTACCACAAGGATCCTCACTCAGCCCCCCTTATTCGACGCGTACCTGTCGGACATGCCAAACATAAACCCAGCAAAAACAATACAATACGCCGACGACATAACAATATACGCCTCAGACCATAATCCCCAAATAGCCGAACAAAGGATTCAGGACGCCCTCAACATCCTAGGGAACTGGACTAATGAATCAAAACTAAGTATCAACCCAACCAAATCGCTATACCAGATCTTCACGAGAAAGAAAAACTACAGACCTCCAAGATTCACGCTTAATGGAGAAGATTTGCTTCCTACACAGAGCCACAGATATCTCGGAGTAATTTTTGATGCTCCACTCCTCACTTGGAAAGACCACATAGACTACCTGATATACAACACCAACCAAAGACTGAACATCATGAAAGCAATCGCAGGCACAACATGGGGTGCAGACGCCACAACCCTCCGAACATTCTACATAGCATACATCAGAAGTAAACTTGACTACTGTGCCCAAGCATTCGCCTCAGCCGCACCGACCCATCTTCATAAACTGGAGGTGGTACAGAATTCAGCAATGAGGATCATAATGGGGGCCCTTAAATCAACCCCGGTGGCCAGCCTTCAGTGTGAAGCAAATCTAATCCCACTCCACACCAGAAGGGATATACAGTGTGCCACCTACTTCTCAAAAATCTATGCTGCCCCACCTTCCCACCCATTCTCTGCATCTCTCCGCAATGTACCAGTACAGCCTCAAGGAGCTCCCATCCATAAAGCACCCTTCCGAGAGCGCGTAGGGCAAATTATACATAGAAAATCACGCATATTCCTTGGTTGCCACTCAACCCCCATGGTACCACCAGTCCCACCATGGGAATACATCCCACCCACAGTCCAGACAGACCTCATCAACTCAACAACCAAGAAAAACAACTCGGCTGACCTCAAGCAAGAGTTCCTCGAAGTCCTCCACACCCAGCACCAAAATTCCACCCACGTATACACAGATGGATCACGCATCAGTACCAGTAATAACAACAGCAAATCTGTGTCTTCAGCATTATGGATCCCAAAATTTCACCTTACCATGGGATGGAAGCTACCCAAACAAACCACAGTGTTTACAGCAGAGCTCTATGGACTCCTCCGTGCACTTGAGATCATCAACACCCTCCCAGTAAGTGCCTACACCATTTGCTGTGACTCCAAAAGTGCCATACAAGCCATCAACTATAACACCAAGACAAACAAGGAAATAGTATACCCTATGATCCAACTCCTCACCACCCTCCACTCTCAAGGATATACAATATCCCTCCAATGGGTACCCAGCCACATTGACATCCTCCATAATGAAATAGTGGATGGACTAGCCAAAGGGATGCACTCCTTCCACCTAACAACAGTCATACCCTACACCACAACCGACCGGACAAACATCCTCAGAGAAGACGTCCTCCAAGACTTCAAGGAAGAGTGGAAAATAACCATAGCTGGCACACAATACAGTAACATCAAGTCAGAGTGGTCAGTGTGGAAACACTCCATCTACAAGAACAAAGCCTTAAACACCGCGGCTCTCCGCCTCAGAACAGGACACACCAGACTGGGAGGGCATATGTACAGGATGGGACTGCAAGCAAATGAAAATTGCCCGTACTGCCTCACACCTGAGACAGTGGAGCATTATCTACTCCACTGCCACAGACATTACGGTGCCCGCACCCACCTCAGAAGTGTAGTAACCCAACAAGGAGGAACATTCAACATCAAGCATATCCTAGGTGGAGGAGACCTACCACAGCACAGTAAACATGTCATCGCATCAGCCCTAGGAACCTACATCAGAACAACAAACAAAATCACAAGCATATAAAATTACCATCCAACTGAATCTGTACTATACCACCACTGATCATCATCATCATCTCTGACCTCACCCTCACCTTGACTTGAATCACACAGTACACATAGAGCAGTACAGTACTGTACTGTACTGCAACTGATCATCATCATCATCTCTGACCTCACCCTCACCTAGACTTAAATCACCCTGACCTCAAAAGACAACGACAAACTTACCCCTCATATACAGTACAGTAGTATAAAAAACACCTTTACTATCTCTCCTAACCCCTATTATACTAACAATTGTTCTTTTCACCCCTCCTAAAACGCCTGTGCAGTAATCTGGAGACACCACAACCCTCCAAGCAAACTGCACATTTAAACAATAAGAAGAAGAAGACTTAAATCACCCTGACCTCAAAAGACAACGACAAACTTACCCCTCATATACAGTACAGTAGTATAAAATCCACCTTTACTATCTCTCCTAACCCCTATTATACTAACAATTGTTCTTTTCACCCCTCCTAAAACGCCTGTGCAGTAATCTGGAGACACCACAACCCTCCAAGCAAACTGCACATTTAAACAATAAGAAGAAGAAGTCGGACCTTCAGTGAAGTTTGGTAAAGGAAAACCACGTCTATTACGTGTATTGTGTCGAATTGATTTGGTCATAGGCTTTGTTAAGTGGTTCACTAATATACTGTATACAGTATAGCCTATAGGTTATTAGCTTAGCTGCTCTGGAATCGGTTTCATAAACAACGATGGCTAAAATTTATCTTGGGTGGTATAACGATTGCTTGTTCTTGGATGTTACAGTGAATGGAATTGAACTTCCACTACTGGTGGACTCGGGTGCCCACTTCACATCCATTTCCGTCCAGCAAGTGGAACTATTAAGCCTCAAAAGTAAATTCAAGAAAATTAGTAAATTTGAAGGCAGCTTTGTTAGCCTGATAGGGACTGTAGGCCTAGGGCTTTGCTCACTTGAGTGCAAAAATGGGTTTACATTTCGCCCACATGTTACTGTGTTTCAACGTATGAATGATTTGTGTGGTGTTCTCGGCACTGATGTATTGTTCAGTCAAAGGTGTTTCATAGATACTGACCACGAAAATCCTTTTTTGTTTGTCCGAAACACTCGAGCCTTACCGATTTCACGAGTTACCGAATTTGCTAAGTGTCTCATAGGTAATAGTTATGCACCAATTAAGCTGGACACAGGTTGCAGCCATGTATATTTACCTAAAAAAATAGCTGAAAGTTTAAAACTTGATATACAGCCGTTAAAGAAACCAGTCTACGCATCCACGTTTGCTGGAAAGATACAGTACTATGGCTATATTCCAAATCATCAAATTGTTGTAGGGTCAACAAGCATTGTTGTAGATATACTAGTAGAAGATAATCCTACTGCCCAGGCCCAGCCTTCCGCATTAGGCATAATTGGCATGTCGGCTCTTAAAACGCTGAAGCGACTATATTTCTCTCCCGGCCATGGTCTTGCAGAGGAGACGACTGATGTGACCTTTGTGAAGGAAATGCAGCAAAAGACTATTGACAAAGTTTGTTCAGTTTACTTTAAGGAGGAGGAGGCAGCTCCCGAAAAGCCGTCCATAGCTCTGAGGTGGAAGGAAAATTAAGTTATGAAAGAGGAACTTAGGAAGGTAGGCCTAGGCCTATTATGAAGCCGGAAAGTGGTGTTGAGAAGGTGGTTGTCACTACAAAGAGGAAGCTGGGCATGACAGATGAAGGTTCCTGTAGCAAGAAACAAAGGGTTGATTAGGCTATTGATAAGAGAAAAATCAAGGTAAGATTAGGAGTAGGGCCTAGTGGGCATACCACTACCACTATAGGCCTACAGCATAAATCATCTATAAAAACTTAACCTAACATAACTTAACCTTGGCCTAGTATTCTCATTACTACATGAAAACTAGGTTAGGTTAGGTTGTTTGGTTAGGTTAACATTGTATAGATGAGTTATGCTGTATGTCGGTTGTAGTACGCCCACTACTCTTAAATTCCAGTTCTAGGCCTAACTACTATTTTGACATTACAGAATTTGGGAAGGATGTAGTGTCCGGGCGCATGGTCGTCATGTTTACTAATACATAGGTCGATCGCCGCGGTTAAGTTCGCGTCTATTTTGACGGCGATTTTTTTCTCGGTTATTTGCCTCCTGCTGGCAATATTTATGACGATGACAATATGTCATGGAGGGGGTCCGGGGTTCAACATATTATTGTATCCAACGGCAGTCAAAACAGTCGGGAACATGATGGCAAGCGTCTGCCGCCGCTCCGTGTAGTGTAAACAAGGTGGGCGATACGCCCGAACTCTACATTCTTGCCCAGAATTTTAAAAGTATAGAGGTTAATACAGTACTTATCTATTTTTTAATGAATCTTTCAACTCCCACAGGTCTATTGGTGCCGGAATAGAGTTAACTATGGTGTCTTCGTATGGCCGGCAGTAACCACTAACCTACCCTACAATCATCATGCCGAGGGAGGTTGGTGAGCGCGTGGTGCCGTCCAGCAGCATAGAGCAGCTGGATCGGAGCGATGCCGTCATAGAGAACGAGGATAGCAGAGATCACAACGACACCAATATTACAGGTCGGGCTATAGTTAAATTATAGTATATACAGTACCGGTATATATAGTATAGTAAACCCTCGCTATCTCGGACTAATTGGGGGGAGACCCAGTCCGAGATGACCGAAAATCCGAGATGTCCGAAGTCCGACTTATGTCCGACTTAAGAGAGGAAAATGTCCGAATTGGAAGAGGGAGTCCGAGCCACCAGAGAAAATGGAGACTTCCCTATCACTAACAACGTTGATTCAAGATAAATTACAGTACCTGTACAGTATCCAGCAGACATATATTATAAATATCACTTTCCTTCTCCATTTCACTGTCCTTCTCCACCTCACTGTAGCCTTAGATCTCGGAATTTGCCCTTAGATCTCGGAATTTTCCGAGATATATGACACCTGTCCGACAGACCATGTGGGCCCTCGGAGTTTTCCCCTTACATCTCGG
The DNA here is from genome assembly GCA_032716605.1 of Paralithodes platypus. Lineage (NCBI taxonomy): Eukaryota > Metazoa > Arthropoda > Malacostraca > Decapoda > Lithodidae > Paralithodes > Paralithodes platypus. Next base: position 30,067,539 of record CM064497.1, on the reverse strand, counting down.
AATTTTCCGAGATATACGGCGAACTTTCCGAGAGGCCGATGCCAGTCCGAGTAGTCCGGGTTTCCGACTTCTAGAGGTCCGAGATAGCGAGGGTTTACTTATATAGGTTTTTGAGCGCCAGTGAATTCTGCGGAAAAATTGGCACTTGTGAGAAATAAGTAACATGCTTAGGCTATTATTATTATTATTATTATTATTATTATTATTATTATTATTATTACAGTAGAACCTCGCTCTTTCGGACTAATTGGGGGGAGACCTCTTTCCGAAAGTGTCAAAAGTCCGAAAGGGCCGAGTCCAAACTCACACTTAACCCTTTCAGACAAATCCGAAAGGCTGAAATAATGTCCGAAGTTTATAGGCCTAAGTCCGAAACTCGGCTCTTCGGTCCGAATGCGAAATAATTTTTCTCAGCCTTTCAGACAAATCCGAAAGGCTGAAGCATGAGTCCGAAGTTTATAAGTCCGAATACACATTCACCTAACCAGACAAGTCCGAAACTCGGCTCTTTGGTCCGAATGCGATTTAATTTTTCTCAGCCTTTCAGACAAATCCGAAAGGCTGAAGCATGAGTCCGAAGTTAAATGTAGTCCGAAAAGGATGGAGGTATTTTCTCAGCCTTTCAGACAAATCCGAAAGTCTGAGAATTCCGAAAGATTGAAGTCCGAAAGAGCGAGGTTCTACTGTATTATTAAACTCCCTTTTATCCAAAAATCATGAGTCTTTTGAAATTTTGATTAAGCGATTTTTACGGATAAACGAAAGTACAAATGGCCAAATATACTGTTTTCAATGCATTTAAAACCATTTCTAGGCTGTTTTAGCTTCAAATTATCATCTAATTCAAGCTATGTCTACTTCAGAGGGGTTAAATTGATGCAATTAAGCACCCAGAGAGCTTAAATATGTGAAAACTAATGAAAATTACGGATAGCAAAAACTTTGGATATTTGAATTTTGGATAAAAGGGAGTTTACTGTATACAGGTATAGTATAAATTATCCTTAAACAGCACAGTAATCAAGATAGGGACTTATTTTATAATCCCTAGTTTTCCTTCATAGCCTATTTCAAGTGTTGTGATATTAAGAATTGGTACAATTTTGTTATTTATTAGCCTAACCTAACAACCTAACCTAGTATAATTATAAAACTAAATTGCCCTAGTTTATAATACCAGCAAGCAATGAATATGGATATAAATAGATGAACGGAAATATTTTTAATACCCAAATCGAGTTGGAGCGACCGCTGGAATTATACCGCGATTTACTATCAGACTATAGCATGTTGTACCATTTGCAGAAACAACCCACGACGATAGCCAGTGCTCCGATGCGAGAGACGAGAGTATGGTGGGGCCCCTACTATGAGACATCAGCTTTACCGCTGATGATAGCTCGGGCTCCGATGGTAAGGAAGAGAGCCTGGTGAGACCCCTACTACCAGACGACTGCTTTACCCTCGACACATCACCCGACAACGGCGCTACCCACGAGGAACGAAGTGCAATAGGTCAGTTTATTAGGGACATTAAGGCGGTGTAATACCCGCTCTGTTTCTGGCAATTGTTTCAGGCAATTTTGGTCTGCTAGTTTCAAGGTTTTTCAGCTATTTTAGGATAAAAACTTAATAGGAAAGCTTATTCTTACAGTAGTTTCTTACAGTAGATCCTTTGGAAAAAGGCAAACTAGGCCTGTGTATCCAGCACACTACCAGTACTTGCACTGCTGCGGTCGTTCACGGTGTTGGCGGCGGCGGTAGTGCAGCAGACGCAACATTTTTACTATTCTGTATTTTTGCTTTATAATCAAACTTCAAATCTTGTCTTCCCCATGCTTTATCAAGATTACTTTCAAACTTCCTTATTGATTCGGAATCGACTACATACTGGGGCAGTGTGTTGTTGTTGTTCCCTAAGCTGCCTGGCCGAACAGCCCCGAGTCCCTGAGAAAGGCCATGGCCACGATCGGGCTTTCCCACAGAGCTCTCATTGAGTGTAGATTGTGTTGTTGGCGTAAGTGGTTGTGTGAAATGCAGTCTTCTATGATGTGTTTAATGGTATGGGGTGCTGTGTTACATCCCGGGCAGGCGTCGACAACGGAGTCATCCAGTCTCTTCTGATAGCTCAGGAGAGCTGGATGGTGTCCGCATCTCAGCCTGGCCAGGTGGACTCTGTCCTCGCGAGGAAGGGAGGATTCGGAAGGATGGATTTCGGGAGGTCGTGCATGCAGCTGCGTGTTGTCTGTGAGTGAGTGGATGGATCGGTGAGAGATATGAGTATGGATGTGCTTCTGGAAGTTGGTTCGGGGTGGGCAGGGGGGAGAGAGGACAATAATTGTGTGTGATACCGTGTGCTGGGTGTTGTTTTGATATTTCTTGGTGTCTGTGGGTGTGTTGCCATGTAGTTTAGTGGGTGGCCTTGGTTCGTGGAGGCTGCTGCCAGGAATTGAGTGCCTCTCATGTCCAGATGGTCTTTGACTTTGAGGATTTTGGTTTCTTGATGTAGGTGATCTGTGGGTGCAGTAGCTGTGCAGCCTGTAATGATCTTCAGGGCTTTGTTTTGAATAGTCTGTAAGGTCTTATGATGTGTTTCAGCTAGGTTAGAAGCCCAGGCTGGGCTTGCTTATTCCATCACTGATCTTATGTATTGTTTATATACTGTGGTGGTAGTTTCTTTGTTGTGTCCAAATTTTGTGTGAGCAAGTGACCTGAGGGCGTTAAGTCTGGGTGTCAGTTTCTTTTTAATGTTTGTGGTGTGCTGTTTGAATGTCATATGAGTATCATATGTTACTCCTAGGATTTTGAGTGTGTGTGTATGTGTTAGGGGTGTGTTGTTTATGGTGAGTTGAGGGATGTATTCGTGTTCTCCTGTCCAACTTGTGAGCAGGGTTACGGTGGATTTGGCTGGGGCTAGATTAAGTCTGTTTGTAGTGCACCAGCCATGTAGTGTGTTGAGATAGGGTTGAAGGAGATCTGTTGCTCTTTTTGGGTCATGGTGTGTGCATGTGAGTGTTATGTCATCTGCATAGGAGGCTAAGTTTATTTGGGGCGTATTGGGTGTAGTTATATCGTGCATGTACAGATTGAAGAGTGCGGGCGATAGGACGGATCCTTGTGGGACTCCGTTTGGAAAGTTTCTGATTTTAGATGACTGACCGGCAAAAGATACGTGTGCACATCTGCCTGCTAGGAAGTTGGCCAGCCACCTTTTTGTGTTGTTGTGCATGTTTGTGTTGTAGATTTTGTTTATTAGGTTTGTGGCGTGGGATGGCATCGAAGGCTTTACTAATGTCGAGTGTGGCTAATAGTGATCTGTGTGGTGGTCTAGCTGAGTTGATGCCGTCAAAAGCTCTTTGTGTAAGGTCTGTGAGAAGAGTGTTTGTGGAGTGCAGTGGCCTAAAGCCATGTTGTGTTGGAGCTAGGGGTAGGTCAGGTGTAATTAGTTGTAATACTAGGCGTTCCATGACTTTGGAGGGGGAGCAAAGGAGTGTGATGGGGCAGTGCGAGGAGGGTAGCGTGGGGTCTTTGTTGGGTTTGGGGAATGTGATGATGATACCATGCTTCCAAATGTCTGGTATTGTGTTGTGTGAATAGCTGTTGTTTGATATGTTAGTGAGTGCTTGTATGCCTTGTGGTCTGAGGTGTATGTTGCTTATGTTGTCTAGGCCACAGGCGGGTGAGTGCTTGAGATTGTTGTTTGATATGCTTTGTCTGGTGATTGGTGAAGGGTGTATAGTCAGGGTCTGTGGGGAATTGTCTCTTACGTCGGATGACACGTCGGTCGTCTTTGTGAGGTTTTAGGTGGCTGACATGTGAGAAGTGATTGATGAGAGTGTTTGCTTGTTGTTTACATGAAGGAGTAGAGTCTGTTGTTGTGATTGCAGCATGTGATTGTGTTGTATTTACCTAATTGTATTTACCTAATTGTAGTTTACAGGAGTTGAGCTAAGCTCGTGTTGTCCCGTCTCTCAGTCTACTTTTTATCCAATTTTTTCTTGAAAATATGGATATTCCTTGCCCCTACCACCTCCTCCTCCAGCCCATTCCATTTGTCAATACATCTATAGGGGAAGCTAAACTTCCTGATATCGTTCTTGCAGGTAGGTCTTTTTACTTTGTAGCTGTGGCCTCTAGTTATTCCTGTATCCATAATTAATATATCCTCCCTATCCAGCCTCTCCAGCCCCCGGGTGCATTTGTACATCATTATCATGTCTCCCCTCTCTCTCCTCTCTTTTAGACTCGGTAGATTTAATTTGTCTAGCCTCCCTTCATATGGCAGCTCTCTGAGACTTGGAACCAATCTAGTAACTGCTCTCTGGATTCTTTCTAACTTGTGAATATGCTTCTTTAGATGCGGGGACCACACCACTGCTGCATACTCCAATCTTGGTCTAATCATACTCTTCATAATTTTCGCTACCATGGTCTCATCCAAGTAGTTCAGAGCAACTTTCATATTCCCGGCCATTGCATACATTCCGCTAAAGAGCTTGTTAATATGTTTCTCTGGCGACAAATTATCTTGTATAATCAACCCTAAATCCTTTTCTTTTTCGGCCTTGCTAATTATATTATCTCCCATCCTGTACTCCCAATTTGGTCTATTCACACTTCTTCCCATATTTAACACATGGCATTTACTTATATTAAATTTCATTTTCCACTTGGTGCTCCATTCGTATATTTTATCTAAATCCCCTTGCAGCTCCTCACAACTACAGTACTTTTATTTGTTATTTGTCTCATAATTTTTACGTCATCTGCAAACATTGACATGTAGGAGTTTATGCCTATCGGCAGGTCATTCACGTACATAAGGAACATGAGAGGTGCCAACACAGATCCCTGTGGCACACCACTCTCAACTTTCCGCCACGATGAGTAAGTTCCTCTAATGTTGGTCCTCATTTCCCTATCTGTTAAATAGCTCTCCATCCATTTCAGCAAACTCCCCCTGACACATCCCAGCGTCTCAAGCTTAGATAACAATCTCTTATGTGGTACCTTATCGAATGCTTTGGAAAGGTCTAAGTAGACGCAGTCCACCCATCCGCCTCTTTCTTGGAGTACATCTATCACCCTACTGTAATAACATAGCAAACTGGTAACACAAGATGTCCCTTCTCTGAATCCAAATTGCTTTGGGGTTATTATCTTCTTTCTCTCCAACATTTTCATCCATCTCTTCCTAATTAGCTTTTCACAAATCTTGCATACAATACTAGTAAGTGAAACTGGTCTATAGTTTAGAGGGTCCTCAGGGTTTCCATTCTTGTATATCGGAATGATATTAGCTCTTTTCCATTCAACAGGAACCTGTCCTTTATCTAAGGAAGCTTGAATTATGTCCCTCACTGGCTCCACTAATTGCTCTGCACACTCCTTTAAAACCCAGGCAGACACTTCATCCGGTCCCATAGCTTTCCTTACTTCAAGTCCTCTCATCGCAGATAACAGCTCATCTCTAGTTATTTCAATCTTACTAAGACCACTCTCCAGTACTCCCGCCTGTGGTTCGTCAAAACCTTCCTCTCTAGTAAAAACTGACCCCAATTTGTTATTCATTACCTCGCACATGTCCGATACATTTTCATACGTCCTAGCATCAACTCTTAATTTAGTCATTTGTTTCTTTACCTTCAACTTACTGTTTATATATTTATAAAATATTCTAGGATCACTTTCACATTTATTTACTATGTTCTTCTCATAGTTCATTTTAACTTGCCTAATTATGTTAACATATCTATTCCTCTCCTGTTTATATTTATTCCGATTACTCTCAGTGTTCCTTCTTCTTAATCTAGCCCAAGCTGCATCACGCCTACCCAAAGCTCTTTTGCATTTCAAATTAAACCAATCTTTCTGCTTAGTAAAATTTCCAGTTTTATATCTTGGGACAAACAGATTGGTTCCTACTCTTTAAATTTCGAGGAATCTACTATATTTACCTTGTACGTCCTGTTCCTTCAAAATAAGATCCCAATCTACTCCCTCTAAATATCTTTTCAAGGATACATAATCAGCTTTACTATAATTTAATCTGTCATTTATGTAGCTATTGTCTAATCTATTGTCATTACTCGAGGTCAACTTCCATTTTAGTAATAGGTGATCACTTTTACCTACAGGACATAGATAGTTTATATCACTAATTTCGTGAGGATCCTTTGTAAAAATCAGATCGAGTTTAGAAGGTTCGTTATTACCCCTCATTCTTGTATTTTCCTTCACATGTTGTGCAAGTACATTTTCCGTAACCAACTCCACTAGCCGACTTCCCCAAGATCTCTGATTTGGCCCTGCATCTCCCGATTCCCAATCAACCTCACTACAGTTGAAATCTCCTACCAAGATCAATCGATTCTTCCTTAAAAGCAATCTTCTCAACGACTGAATCATATCCTCGACCATCTCCTCAAACTCCAACTCCCTCCATGCTCTGGTCTTTGGTGGCATGTAAGCTACTGCTATGTCTAGCTTTTTCCTTCTATATCATTGAGTTCAACTGCCATTATTTCTGCCTTGTCACTATTTAACTCCACTTGCTTTGCTGTCATAGGGTTCTTAACCAATACTGCCACTCCACCTCCCCTTTTTCCCTTTCTATCATATCTCCATATATTATATCCTTCACTAAACACTATATTGCTGTCAAAGTCCTGGTCCTGGTCTCCGTCAAACAGACTATCTGTGGTTGATCCTTTCTTAATATATCATCCAATTCTACCTTTTTACTGTTTATTCCATCTATATTAGTGTAGTAGCACAGTATATTGGAATCCTCCTCCTTGTTTCTCTTCCCTCCCCGCCTCCCATCAGGTTCACCTCCTCTTCCATCCCCTCCCTGACCTACCTCCACATTCCCTGCTAGTTCTATTCTCCTCCCCCCCCCCCCCTCCACAATCTCCTGCCCCTCCCTCACCATCTCTCCGTCCTCGGGCTGATCCACTACCTGACTCACCGTCTCCATCCCCTGCTCCTCCCTCACCATCTCTCCGTCTTCGGTTTGATCCACTACCTGACTCACTGTCTCTATCTCCTGCTTCTCCCTCACTATCTCCCTGTCCCCGATTTGATCCACTACCTGACTCACTGTCTCCTTGTTCATTTCTCCTCGTATTTTCCGTTCTTTCTGACTCTGAGTGTACCACTTCTTTAGTTTCCCTTCCTTTACTCTCCAAAAAAAAATCCTTTTCTCCTCATCTGACAATTTTCGATTTTCATCGTCAGCCCTTGCTTGAACTTCTCTCAACTTTTCCCTTTCCTCTATGCTTAAGTCCTTTTTCACCCTAATATGTTTCATTCCAGTACAACTATTTAGCCTCCAGCTTACAATGGTTAATGCTTCAACCACTGACCTAGATTTAAACTCTGCTTTTATCGGTCTCATCTCACCCTTTTTATATCTTCCTAGCCGTCTTACTTCGTCCAGTTCTCTCCCCCAATCACAGCCTTCGTCTAGACACTCCAATATTTTCTTTACTTTGTCCTCATCCCTTCCCCTTCTCTCCCTCATATCTGCTAAATGTTCTTCAATGTCTCCAAAAATTATTATGCTTTTACCTCTATCTACTGTTTCCCTCACTACCTTTTCCTTGCTCTTCAAAACCTGCACTACATTCTTCTCAAACTCTCTTTTCTCTTTTTCTCTCTCTTCCACCTGCTCCTTCATGATTTCTTCCAATGCATCCACCTTAGCATTCCCCACCCTTGTCCACTCATTTTTCTCCTCACTTATTACTCCCTTTACTTTCTCGCTTAAATGGCCCTCATACTCCTTTAGCTGCTCCTTGAGTGCCATGTTCTCTGCCTCCAGCTCATCTACTTTCCTTATCACAGCATCTAGGTTAGCAATTAATGGCCCATCTGCAGTTGCCACTGAACTGGCTCCACATATTTCTGTCAGTGACTCCACCTTCACACCTATATCTCTCCTCCAATTCTCCACAACTCCCTTCCATCTTAATAGACCCATCATCTGTCTCTTCACCACAGTCAATTGATCCTCCACTTCATTACCCTCTGCCAGAAATCCCTCAAATTCATAGCTCTCTTCATCTCCCAATAAACTCTGCCTCCGTTTGCCTTGGCCGGCCATTGTGTTGCTGTTGGAAAGTGTGATGCTGTTTAGTGTTTTGTGGAGTTTTTTGGGGTTTGTTTTGTGATCAAGTGTTTGTAGGAAGTTATTCCAATTTAGTTTTTGTTGTTCTTGTATTTTGTTGTTAGTTTGGGTGTTGAGTGCTTGAATTTGTTGTGTGATGTCTTGTGTGTGGGGTGCTGGGGAGTGTTATGTGTGTCCCAGCTAACTCCATAGATGCACAACAGGCCTATCTTGGGTTGGGGAGTAAGTAGACACGCTGTAGATATATAGGTTCTTATTGAGAAGGATATCGGATACAGGCACGAAGCAGAGCCTACAGGGTGATAGCTCTGTCTCGTGGTACACAAACATGTATTGGCCCTCTGGTGAGAGGAGCCCCAGGCTTGAGTTGCCAGAGTGGCTATATGACATAACTAATATGACTGCCTGGATGCTAACATGAATCTTACTCATAGAGAGATATTACATATGCATAAGTGACTGTACTAGATATGAAAGTGATACTGTACAAGGTAAATCATATACATACACCTCCCTCCCCCCTCACGCTCGCAGTTCATTCTCGAGCGGACTCTTTCCTACTGAGCCGTTCTGATCGACGTGGGGTAACTTGGGGGTCAGAAGCTAAGGACTGTTCAGCGTCATTGAAAGGGGCCACAGGGTTGAGGGAGTCACCAGTTTGGGGCACGGGGCGGAGGAATCGACGGTTCCGCCACCATACACGGCCACTAGGGAGACGTACCTCATAGGCCCGTGACCTGCCAAGGCTCATCACAACCCCCACCTTGTCCCAGCGTTTCGTGGTCGGGTCTTGAATCCGCACTTGCTGACCGACACGTAACCTGGGAAGGGGTTGTGCGTGCTCATCGTACCGGGTCTTAACCTGCTCGGCACGGTCGGCTGCACGTCTATCACAGTCCTCAGCCTTGGCTTGCCATTCCGCAGCAAAGGACTTGGGATGGCCGGGAGACATGTCCTAAGAGGATGACCATACAGGAACTGGGCTGGGGAGCGGCCTGTGAAGTTTGGAGTATTCCGGAGTTCCAAGAGACCCCGGTCGAAGTCCTCACAGTCAATGTTGCCAGAGGGTGCAGTCTTTAAGGTGAGGTGCTTGAGAGACTTCACCGCAGCCTCGGCATGGCCGTTCGCCTGTGGGTAATGCGGTGATGTTACCACATGACGAACTCCCCATCGCTTCATAAAGTCCCGGAACTCGTGGCTGGTGAATTGTGGGCCCCCGTCGGTCCTCAGACGAAGGGGCACACCAACTTCCCGGAAGTAGCGACAGAATATCCTGATGGTCGCAGAGGCGGTTGCGTCGCCTGTGCAGGGGACAACAACAGGCCACCCCGAGAGACGGTCGACGACTACCAGGAAAGACTTCCCGGCGACCATGAAAAAGTCGGCCGACACAGACTCAAAGGGCTTTGTAGGGTTGTCATCATTCATGAGTGGTTCCTTCTGGAGGCTAGGCTGAAGGATCTGGCACGACTCACACGCTTGAACAGTGTTGGTGATGTCGGAATCTATCCCCGGCCAGAAGACAGCCTGCCTCGCCCTGCGTTTAGTGGCCTCCACACCACGGTGGCCGTCATGAAGATGCTGTAGGGTGCGTCGGTGGAGGGCAGCAGGAACCACGATCCGAGCTCCATACAGGACGAGGTTATCATCAGCGTAGAGTTCGTCCCGTATCTTCCAGTATGGGAGCAAGGAATTGTGAAGGTTGTATCGGTTGGCAGGGAATCCTGAGGTCACACAGTCGAGTAGACGAACATACGCAGGGTCCGCTCTTGCCGCGACCCGGAGATGGATCCTCATGGGTTGACCCACCATAGGCTTGAGGGGCACAGTCTTTAGGTCGTCTTTGGACATCAACACGTCGCTAAACTCCCGCAGGAAGTAATTCTTGGTTTCAGCGGGCGACGTGGAGACTGGAAGTGGTGTAGCCTTACACCTGTTGACGTGCTTGACCTCTTGTATGGGCGTTGGGAATGCCAGAGGTATGATGGCTAACTCCCTGCAGTGGCTGTATGAAAGCAGAGGAGTCTGGACACCCTCGTGCACATGGATCAGGGCAGTACACACTCTCTGTCCCAGGGTGAGGGTAGCCTGAAATACCCCCAGAGCAGGTGCCATCGGGGAGCCGTCCGCCGTGAACGTTGTCGTGGGCGAAGGGGCTCGCAGGCTGCTCATGGGGATAGCCAAATCCTCAAGGTGACGCCGGCCAATCACGGTGACGTCAGCGCCCGTGTCCGGTAACATCCGTAGGCGGGATGTAGCGTCGCCAAAGGAGAGGGTAACACAGATGGGTTGCGGCATCGAAGCTGTAGAAGGAGTCGATCCCACCTGACGACAGCTATTACTCCTAGCGTCGGGGGGCTTGCCAGAGTTGGAGGAGGCACCCGTATCGCCTGGGGGGCCACCTTGGCGTCGTTCCTTCTTCTTAGTCGACGGACAACACTTGTCATAATGCCCCAGAAGACCACAGATGCGGCACTGAACCTTGTGAGCAGGGCACTTAGCTGTCCGAGCCCAGTGACCGTGGCGCCCACAGTTGTTACAGGTGCTGCCAGCAGCGGGACACCAACACTATCTGCGCCACCTGGGAAGTACAGAAGCTCTATAGAATATACAGGTCTCCCTCGATTTACGATTGGGTTACATTCCTGAAAACCCTATCTTGTATGTAATTATTATGTTTTTTCCACCAACCAACTTCACCTCTAAACTTAATTAATGAAATCAATAAATACATGTGGCACTCAGAGGACTCGAACCTAGGATACTCACATCAAAATTCTGCGCACTATGCATTACGCTATCAAGACAGTATGAATGTATGTAGCCTATATACTGTACTCAACCACATAACCCATTGCTGGAGCTAGAACAGAAACATTAAAAGTTCCTATTCTGAGGGTCAGGGACCACTTTCGCGTTCCCTCGCCCGTTTCTCTGTCGAGTAAGAGAATTATAGAAGGGGAGGAGGATTCCTAGCCCCCTGCCCCCGGTCTTAGATAGAAAAATCGCATAGCGAACCCTAGAATTAATGGGGTAAATGGGGATGCGTTCTCGGACCAGCCAAAACACAAACACCTAAAAACCTATAATAATATCTTAAATTGGGGCATCTGAGAGCGAGGGAGACCTGTATATACTGTTGTGGCATGAGCAGATACTATATATGTACTGTACCTGTATGTAGGTATAAGTAGATTAAGGGTAGGTTTGGTTTTCTGGACACCCTTCTCCCTCATTTTTAGCTCCATTAGTTTTAAGATATAAAATTCCATACCCTGCTTCATGAGTTATGCTACATGAATCTTCTTAGTATTATGACACCCCCTTTGTCACTCTATTCTGGCTCTAATTAGATTATTTTACTCTGCCTAAGAAAGCCCTCTTGGAATCGATTGGGTAATATCTTAACCCTCAGACTCCCAAAACTGACCAATTGCCGACTTGCGAGTTTCGTTCTATAAGGAAGTTGGAGCTGTAGACAACGATATTTAACAGAATTTACAGGTAAAATACGGTCGTAGTACATTTAGAAATACATTAAACCCAATTCAACATACCATTTATCCATCAGAAACGTACATTATTATTGCGTTTCTGTTTAATATCGATGTTCACGGTTCCAACTGCCTTATAGCCTGAAACTCGCAAGTGGTCAATTACTGTACAATAAAAATATATGTAAGAAAAGTGTCAACAAAATAAAAGGATTAGTAATCTATACAGAACGTTCTACATCCTATAACATTGGGCATACATCACGCTATCAGACCGTGTCTAAGCAATCAAACTTATGAGGGCAGAAAAGAATATAAACTGTTATTATCCCTATTTGAGCAATTTTTAACATCGTTCTTAACACCAATAACACCCCAAATTAAATTATTGAAAGCATGTGATTCTCCCAGGATTCGAACCTAGGATATCACATACAAAACTTACACGCTCTAACCATTACACCATCAAGACAGAGAACTCACGTAAGATGTTAGAAGGACAGCCGGTGCGAGGAAGGCATTAGTGGGAGGAGGGTCGAGAGTGTTCATACTGTCTGCCACCGCCACCAACAGCTCTGTCACGGCTGCCATACACAACACCAATGAAAGGCTCTGGAAGAAGAAATACTAGCATAAATGAGAGATAAGGACCTGTGATATAAATCTCTATGGTTGTAGTAGTAGTCATTTCCTAGGCTGCCTGGCCGAACAACCCTGAGCTCATAAGGAAGGCCACGGCCGAGACCGGGTTTTCCCAAAGTTCTCAAGGAGTGTGTGTTGTGTTGTTGGCGTAAGTGGTTGTGTTATGCAGTCTTCCATAATTTGTTTGATAGTGTGCGGTGTTGTGTTACAACCTGGACAGGTGTCCCGGACGGAGTCATCCAGCTTCTTCTGATAACTCAGAAGGGCTGGATGGTGCCCACATCGCAGTTTAGCCAGGTGAAATCTGTCCTCACGGGAAAGGAGAGTTTCTGAGGGATGGATTTCAGGGGGCCGTGCATTTAGCTGAGTGTGTCTTTGGTTCAGTGTATTGCATAACAAAATTAGATGGCTAATCTCTATCCTGTATTAAATTAAATGTGATGTCTCATGTCCTCGTGTGTGACTGTAGCAATGTAAAAGGAAACCATGTACGGAATGCCGGTGCTGTAACTATACTCAGTTTCAGCGACTCTGAGAAAATAAAAAGACTCCTACAATGTCACTAATTCCAGCTGATTGGCTCTCGTCTTGTAGCAATTATTTATTCTTAACAAAGGTTTAAATAATCGCACAAGTCAATCAACTGGAACTATTGCTATATAAGAGGGCTGTAATTAGGTATATGCAGTAATTATACCTAAGTAAAACTTAGGCATACCCATATAGGTTGGGTCAAGTCTTGATGCTTTTCTCTCTCATTAACATTCACTTCTTCATCACCTCTGTCACGTATTCAGGCTACCAAATATATGGCTTATGTTTTCCCCACGAATGTCATGTCAGGTCATGTAAGCAAAATGGGGGCTTGTCTTACATTTCAAAATCCATTAACGCCATCAGACTAGGACCATACGGCTGGGAGAGTGTAGATAGCAGAGAAGGGGTGTTGTAGATAGAGGAAGCTTTTGGAATGGCTTTGGTATGTGTGTTAATAGTCTGCATACGTCGTTGAGGTGTCCTCTGACTGGGTTCGAACAAGATATACTTGCTAGGCCGTACTACCACACCCACTATAAATATCCACCACAGCTGAGATCGAACATGTGAGCGTGCTCTCCACTCGACCGCCGCGGCTTGTACAAGTTGAGTTATACTGACCACCTTGGAGTAGAGTAGCAGGGACCATGGTAGTGGGGTCCGTTGTGACCTATGATGGGCCAACAGTACCAGGGGTCCCAGTAATAGCAGTAGTATCCCAGGGGCCCACACCAGTAGTGTCCTCTCCACACACTCTCCAACGTCCGGTACATCTCCATCCCAGGCAGCGCTCCTGTTCTGGTGGTACAAGGACGAATGTAGTTAGTCAATATTGTACCAATAAAAGCCGCCAATGCGTTTATTCCCTAAATACGATAATGCCTTTTCCATTTTATTGTGGCTAACGCAGACAATTCTATTCTTTCTCCACACACTCACCAGCGCTCGGTTCATCTCCATCCTAACCAGCACTTGCGTAGGGCTACTTGTCATACAAGGACGAAAAATATTACTGTATGTCAAAATCAAACCATATAATGCTCCCAATATGTTAATTCCCTTGTCTGGGAAGATTGTAGACACTCATCGTGCAGGGCAATACCCAGGGGAGGCCTCATAGGCACATGATAAGGAGTTGCTGGAACTCCTGTTTCATTGGTCTGGCTTCCCTCACTATTTCTGTTTCACCTACATAGAGTAATCCAGCTAGCTCTAACGATAACAAACACCCCATCCTCACACTCACTCTTGCAAATTTGGGAGACACTTGTTACAAGCAGCTTTGCCTTTTGGTTCCTTCATACACATGGCATTTTTAAACATTAAAATTGACCTATTGGGCCTAAAAATTGGTCAAAATTTAAAAAAAATTATACCGTTGAAACCGCAACGGCGAGACAAATCCAAATAGGTAATAATATTAACAAGTCAAAATTTGACCAAAATCACCGATTTGCCTGGGCTTAACCCTCGTGGCCCGGGCTGGTCCTCCAAAGGACAGTGTGGGCTACCCGGGCGATCTGGCCGAAAAACGTCTAGGCCTAGACTACCGTATTTTTATTTATTTTAACTGCTAGAAATTTCCCACGCATCTATAAATGTAGTGCGGTTTTCAATCTGTAGACTGGCATTGAGTAGAGCTCTGTACTGTAAGTCAACTGGTTCAGTTGTGATGACGATTTCAGTGGAGCGAATTTTTCCGCGATGTTGACAATATCGGAGCTTTTCACACACTAATTTCGTCTTACGTCACAACAATAACATTGATCCGACGTCTCCTTCTTGTTTTCGGAGGTGCGGTGACGAAACGATCGGCTTTGTTTACAGGCGTCGGACGCACAGCGTTCAGACCAAGCTGAATAGGCTTTCAAGCTTACTGCCTATTAACAGGACACCCGGGCTCCTGCCCTTCTTTTGTGGTGTCCTTTTAACAGGACACCCGGGCTGGAAGGGTTAATATTTATTTTACCCAAGGTTTTTGGAAACAAATATTTTCGATTCTGGGCGAATGGCTGGGCGAAAATTAAATCTACGACCATGCCTAGAAGCAGCTCGGCGAGAAAAAACGAATGGCAGCAGTTACAATTCTCTAAGACTTATAGTTTGGGCTACAGAGGACTTTTAACCCTTCCAGCCCGGCTGTCCTTTTCTAAGGACGCAGCAGCAGATGGGCAGGACCCCGGGTGTCCTTAGAAAAGGAAGTAAGCTTGAAAGCCTATTCAGCTTGGTCTGAACGCCGTGCGTCCGACGCATATAAACAAAGCCGGTCATTGCGTCACCGCACCTCCGAAAACAAGAAGGAGACGTCGGATCAATGTTGTTGTTGTATGGTATGACGTAATTAGTGTCTGAAAAGCTCCGATATTGTCAACATCGCGGAAAAATTCGCTCCACGGAAATCGTCATCACAACTGAACCAGTTGATTTACAGAGCTCTACTCATCGCCAGTCTACAGATTGGAAACCGCACTACGTTTAGGGATGTGTGGGAAATTTCTAGCAGTTAAAATAACAAAGATACGGTAGCCTAGGCCTAGACGTTTTTCGGCCAAATCGCCCGGGTACCTGACACTGTCCTTAGGAGGGGGCCCCCGGGTCAGAAGGGTTAAAGTCCAAAAAACGGTCCCATGGGCCCTCCAGGAAGGCAAAGTCAAAATCGAAATCCTAAACTAATGGTCAGATTTTAATTCTGTTTGCGCCATTCGATTCAGCTTGCCAAAGTGTACTAATAGTATAAATTTAAACAAAATCGGTACATAAATAACTCGTCTATGGCGTTTTTAAACTTTTTAAAATATGCCTATTGGGCCTAAAAATTGGTCAAAATATAAAAATAATTATACCGTTGAAACCGCAACGGCGAGATGAATCCAAATATGTAATAATATTGACAAGTAAAAATTCGACCAAAATCAAGGATTTGCCTGGGCAAGTCCCAAAACCCAAGGTTTTTGGAAACAAATATTTTCGATTCTGGGCGAATGGCTGGGCGAAAATTAAATCTACGACCATGTCTAGAAGCAGCCCAGCGAGAAAAAACGAATGGCACCAGTTAAAACTAATCAAAATCGCTATGTGGAAACAACACTTAACCCTTCGTTCCCGGAAGGGCTCTTGAACGCCCATAAAAAAGCATACCCGAGCTGCCCGGAAGGGCTCTTGAACGCCCAGTGGTTGAAAGCCTGTGAGCTTGGTGTGCGAGGCGTCGGTCCGACGCATGTAAACAACAGCCGGCTGGACCGACGCCCCGCATCTCCGGCCACAAGAAGGAGTGCGTCGCTTGTTCGTGTGTGCCTGTATGTTGTTAAGTATCGAAAAGTAGTGTAAAGTGGCTGTTTTTGCCATAAAGTTATCTCCAATGAAATCATCATCACAACTGAAGCAGTTGACTTAGAGAGCTCTACTTAACGCCATTCTACAGGTAAGAAACACAGCTACGCTTGGGGATGTGCGGGAATGCGGAAGCAGTCAGAATAACAAAGATACGGTAGCCTAGGCGTAGACGTTTTTCGGCCAAAACCCCCGGGTTTCGGGGAATATATATATAATACATAGCCGGGGCTGGAGGGTTAATGAAATAAAAGAACACAATCTACCACATAGGGTGTACACAACTATATGAGCAAGTCAATTTGGTTCCCAAGCAAACTGATCGCACATATAACTATGCACATCGTATGTTCAAGGAATTAGTCAATTTGGGAAGTATTATAATGTAAAACTTGCAAAATAAACAAACCAAAACGTATACGAACACAGTAAAAACACAAAATAACTAATCAAAATCGCTATGTGGAAACAACGCTTAAGTAAAATAATGATATATAAATAAAAAAACACAATCCACCACATAGGGTGTAAATCACTACATGCGCAAGTTAATCTGGTTTCCAAGCAAACTAATCGCACACATAACAACGCACTGTAGTCACGTTCAAGGAATTAGTCAATTGGGAAGTCGGGGACGTTCTGGTAAATTTTTACTAAACTCTGCATGAATAAAGAAACTACATTAAGTGTCAAAATGTTCTATTAAAATCAAATTTGCATCTTGACAAGATAATAGCAATAGTACAAAATACAAATACAGTATCACTCACTAACGATAGTGATATCGGTTAGGTACCTGTAAGCATAGCATGCTTCAAGTTAAACCAGACCACTGAGTCTAAAACAAGACTCTCACAGGGCCAAGTGACCCCTAACAATTACTACCCTACATTTATTGTACAAATAAACTAAGGAAATCGCAAAAGCAAGCAATTGATACTATCAGCAATGAATAGATACAATATAATAAATACAAATATTTGAAAATATGAAGAAGGCCCAATAGATTTAAACAAAAGAGTACTCTTTTAACATGAACAATTAATTATATAAATTAATAATAACAATAGAAAAAGATAAACATAAATAGTCTAGCTCTACTAAGATCACTGAACAATAACACGAGTCCTAGTACATCACAAATAGTTGTCTATGGAGTATTATTTCCTGCTAACATATTCCCGTACACACCCTATGTGGTGGATTGTGTTCTTTTATTTAATAATTTTCATTTTAGTAAGCGTTGTTTCCACATAGCGATTTTGATAATTTAATTTGACTTTATATTGTCCTTGTCCCAATTTTGGTTTGTTTAGTTTGCAAGTTTTACATTTTAAAGTACCAAGATTTTAGGAACACCCCATTCTTAATATTAACCCGGCAAGCGCGATAGGCCTCACGGAAGGCTTCCTATAGGGAACGCGATAGGCCTCACGGAAGCAGGATTTTTAAAGGCGTACCAAAACGGCGCCAAGCTGTCTGGGGAGTCACAAATTGCGCCACGTTTAGTGCGACATGGTACCTCTCGATGGCACCCACAACCACCCGCCCCACACAGTCTACACACGCAGTACGCTCTCAGTCACTATGGAGCCTACACGCTCCCCTGACTCGCTCCCTGTTGACTCGCCCAACCCTGTTGCTGGCGGTGTTAGTGCTCGTGGCAGGACACGAACACGTGCCAGGGACCCCTCCTACGTATATACTTCTGAGGATGATGAGCCAGTGCAGCCAAGAAGACCTACACGTGCTGGGAGAGGCACGACACGTGCAACAAGCACGACGAGTGCGAAGAGGTCATTGTCCTCAGCATTTGCTCTGACAACTGCTACCACAACAACTACTGCCTCTACTGTTGTGGCAACGACGCCCACGGCGCCCACCACCACAGGAAGTACAAGTGGCCGTCCTGGGGATGCAGGAGCATCGGGGGTAGTTGGCAAGAAGGGTAAGGGTAAAGGACACCCTTATCAGTTCAAGAGGAGTAAGGTGACACCTCCCGCCTCTACCACCCCCGCGTTGCCACCACCACCACCACCACCCACCACGGCCGCCCCTGTCTCACTACCCACCACGGCCGCCCCTGCACCACTGCCCACCACGGCCGCCCCTGCACCACCGCCCACGCACGCCCCTGCTCCACCACCCACGCCCACCCATGCCCCTGCTGCTGTTGGAGGGCCTCGTAGAGTTTTGGCAGCCGGTCTAACGCCATCTAAGTTTGACGCCCTCCTCTTCCCTCCTGACTCCTCTGACGACGATGCTGCAGAAGGGGAAGCCTTCGATCCCAGGAACTATGGCTGGGGTGGTGATAGTGGGAGCGAGTCTGAGGAGGATCAAGACCAATATGAGGGAGGTGCAGAGGATTCGGAAGACGACGATGTACTTCTGCACCGTGACCATGACCAAGACCTGTCTGACGACGAAGGCGCAGACGACGTGGCTGACGGAGGGGCTGATCCTGATCCCCCACGGGCGTATAATTTTGCCTGGTCTGAAGGGTCCCATTTCCAACCAGATTTGCACCAGTTCAATGCCAACCTGGCTGGTTCAACAGCAGACTGGCCCTGCAATGACCAGTCCACGGAATCTGATTTCTTCTGTGCATTTTTTGACCAGGAGGTATTATCTCATCTCGTTTCCCAAACCAATGGCTATTTTACCTGGGTGAGGGAAAGAATTGATATGATATCTCCTAGAGCAAGAATTCGTGCATGGGTTGATACGACTGTCCCTGAGCTCCTTGTGTTCTTTGCGTTGTTGCTAATCATGCCTCTCTGCAGGAAGCATGTAATGGAGCATTATTGGAAGCACGACCCAATCATCAACACCCCAATTTTCCGGAAATATATGGCTCGTGATAGATTTTTCTTGCTTCTGCGATTTTTGCACTTCGCAGACAATAATAATCCAAACCGAGCTGATAGAATATGGAAAGTTCGGGATGTGTTGACCATGTTGTTGCAAAGGTACAGGAAATTCTTCTACCCCTTTGCCAACCTGGTGATTGATGAGTCGCTCGTGCTTTTCAAAGGACGCCTGGTGTTCAAGCAGTACATCCCCTTGAAGAGACACAGGTTCGGGATCAAGATCTTTGTGTTGTGCGATTGTGAAAGTGGAATAGTGCTCGACATGATCGTATACACCGGCACTGATGTAGACATTCCAAAAGTCGGTGGCAACGACCCATTGGGCATGTCAGGGCACATTGTGAAAAAGATGCTGGAGCCCTACCTGAACAAGGGGCACACGTTGTACACCGACAATTGGTATACAAGTCCTGCACTCTGCCAGTTCCTCCATGACCACAAAACGGGGGCATGTGGGACTGTCAGAACTAACAGGAAGTTCATGCCTAAGTTCCAAGGCAATCGCATAGAACTGGACAACCCCTCCCACAGTGACACCGCTTCTGATGACGACTTGGCAGAGGAACAAAGGCGCCGCAGACTGGACAGACCAAGAAGAAAGAAGAAAGAGCACTACAAGCAGCTGGAGAAGTCTGGGAAAGTTCTGGCGGTAAAGTGGCTCGATAAGCGACCAGTTCACCTGCTTTCGACTGTCCATACAGGTGCCCAAGTGGACTCTGGTAAATTCCACTACCGTACCAAGAAGTCTATCCAGAAACCTGATATGGTGGTGGATTATACCAAGTACATGCGCCTTGTGGACAAGTCTGATTGCCAGCTTGCAGGCGTTGAGTGCCTACGAAAAACAATGAAGTGGTATCACAAGCTTTTCCTTCACTTTGTTGACATCACGATGCTCAACGCTTACAACATGTGGCTGGTAAAAAAAGACATGGCCCCGAACAAAAAACTCAAGTTCAGGGAGTTCATATACAACGTCGCCTACCAACTCCTACAAAAACACCAACCAGTCTCCGGTCACAGGGGTCGCCGTGCAGTCAACCTCCCAGACAGAGTCATTGATGGATATGACAAACACTACCCTATCCACACCGAGCTATCTGGCACCCGGAGGCTGCAAGTACAGTGCCAGGTCTGTGCCCACTCC
Source organism: Paralithodes platypus (assembly GCA_032716605.1). NCBI lineage: Eukaryota > Metazoa > Arthropoda > Malacostraca > Decapoda > Lithodidae > Paralithodes > Paralithodes platypus. The sequence goes on along the minus strand of CM064497.1, from coordinate 30,047,388 downwards.
ACCAGAAAGCCACAAAGAAGAAGCCGAGTCACATCAATGTGCAAGGAATGTAACGTTGGGTTGTGTTTGGGCGAGTGCTTCAGGGACTACCACTCACTCAAGTACTACTAGGAGTGGTACCTGTGTCGCCCTATCTCAGCCAAACTCCTGCCCCGCCCACCTACCTCACTACCTACCTCACTACCTACCTGCCCGTACCTGACCTGCCCGTACCTGACCAACGTGATCTCAAAACACCTGCCTGCCTACCTACTTGCCCGTACCTGACCAACGTGATAATATTATCATAACATGTACAAATTATAGTTGTAGGATAAGTTCATATGTTTTGGTATATACTGTATATATATATATTATATATATATATATATATATATATATATATATATATATATATATATATATACACAGTATATTATTGTATACAGTATACTGTATATATAAGCAATATTTTCATTTATTATTTCAGTTTAATTCATTAGCCAGGCAATATTTTGTTTTATTTATATATATACCTATGTAATATTATACTTATGTACAGTACTAACCTTTTGTAACAACCTTTTGTAATAATAAAACAAACAAAAAAACAAACAAAAAACAAATAAATAAACACAAAAAAACATACTTACGCTCTGCTATTCATCAAAGTTTTCGACTTTATGAATAGCAGGGCGTAAGTATGTAAAAAAAAAAAAATTTCAAGTGATATAAACACTCCAAAAACATCCCCATAACCTCTCTGGTTTCGAACCCACGTCTCTAGGCCTACGTCTCTAGGCCTACATCTCACTCAGTCCATCACTCTAACCACTAGACCATGACTGTTCACACTATACTGACAGCGATTAGTGCGTACGTATTTTCGGGCAGACGAATGCTTGACAAAAAATATATATATATACCCTCGATACACTTGTGTATATCGAAGTATTTAGTATGTATAATACTTTTACATAACCTAACATATTCTATCATTACGAACAAACAGTAAAGAAATTTACAAGTAAATAAATAACCTTTCATCCATGAGTTGCAAGCAAATAGTGCGTAAAAATTGTGTAATGAGATATCGGGTTACTCTAACATACTGCGCCATCCAAGAAGTCTTATCGTTGTTTACAATATAGCAACGACAACACAAAGTGTCTATAAGGTCTAAATTTGTGCATACACCCACGCTAATCTCATCTACTTACTGTAATCTGACCCCTTTTCTCTCCCGCGCCACCCACCTTTCTCAATACACCACTCTTATTTCGCCTATTATTCGTCCGTATGCCGCTCTGCGCTTCATTTATCAGTGTATATTATTCACATGGGCTGCCTTACTCATGAATATGAACAGGTAAAACCATAAAGGTGCTTTTTAGGCGAGATATAGAGCGTTGCTTCTCATCAATCGCACGTTCTTGCCTCCACCCTCTCTCTCTCTCCTCCCGCCTGACTCACTCACACACACTCGCTCGCTCGGGGATGTCGTGCCTATCAGCCCATTTTTTTCAACTTGCAGCCACCGTAACTCCACACCCACATTTTTTTAGGGTGGATATATATATATTGGCGGATGTGGCTGCTTATTTCCAAGACATTGAGGTACTTTTTTTTAAATTCTGTGAGATCGAATATTTTGGCAGAAATGCACAAATAACTACCCTAGCTCCTAGTGCTATTTAGCGCTTAACAGGTTAATCCTCCATTTTTTTTTTTTTTTTTTTTTTTGCCAAACACCGTAATTCCCGAGAAGGGGTGGCCTTGAATATTAGGCGTTTGTCACGAATCGCTAGGTCAAGTTGCCCGGGCTTGACATCTACCAATAACATTTTGACAGTGCAGGCTCGATCTGCCGACCCTTTGATCAGCAGCCGACGGTCTACTCACTATGCCATGGCTTGCGACTTTACATTACAAACCCCAAGTTATTCGAATCCCAGGAGGATCATATGCTTTCATTAGTTTGTTAAAGTACATTGGGGTTTGTATGTATGGGCCTGAGTAAATACTGTACATATAAACCCCAATTTACTTTAACAAATTATGAAAGCATATGATCCTCCCGGGATTCGAACTCGGGACACCACACCCCGAACATAAGCACCTAAACCATTACACCACCAACACAGTTATAGGTTAATCTACAGAGTAGTTTTTACCCCATGCATAATACTGCAGAACTTTTAAGTATAAATAATGATCGATGAAGTACTTTTACCAGCTAGCATATGTAATGTGGGAATATTTTCGTACTTTAACTTTTAGTAGCTAAGCTGATTTGGATACAGGTCTCCCTCACTATCCGATGCCCCGATTTATGATATTATTATAGGATTTTAGGTGTTTGGGTTTGGGTCATGACTGGTCCCAGAACGCATCTCCATTTACTCCATTAATTTTAGGGTTCGCTTTACAATTTTTTCTATTTAAGATCGGGTTTTCAGGAACGTAACCCAATCATAAATCGAGGGAGAACTGTTGTACCCCACTTGTCTGACCAGTATTAAGTAAGTGAGTTTTTACATTCGATATCTGATCACAGTTTGTTATCTTTATATTGTGTCGTTTTTGGATTTGGTTTGCTAGTTTTGAAAGTTTGACATTGTAATTTAATGAAGTACCGGTACCGTACTTTGGGGGCAGGGGGCTAGGAATCCTCCTCCCTTGTAGACTTCACCTACTAGACGAGACAGAGAAAGGGGCGAGGGAACGAGAAAGCGGTCCTGGATCTTAAGAATTTGAACTTTAAATGTTGTTTCTGTTCGATCACTGTCTCGATTCGGCCACCCCTAGCTATGGGGTATGTGCCTGAGTACTGTACTGTATATACATACATACATATACTGTATGTAATGCCCTCGAAAATATCCCGCAACCCCAATAATGTACTACCCGAGTTGACGTCAGGTATAGTGTAAAATAGTCGTTGATGGGAAGTCCAATAAACTCATCACGTGGTTCTTACAAATCGGACTAAGGTTACTATACTTTTGTACGTCCGTGGTAATAATAATAATAATAATAATAATAATAATAATAATAATAATCGGTTTATTTCAAGCCGGCAGCCAATGGGGCTGAAAATACACAGACTTAACCTATATCTTAACCTAAGTGATCAACAGACTGATCCTGGCTGCTAACGAGAGCACCTACATACCCCCGAGGGAGTAGGAAGTGGGCAGGAGACTTTGTGGGTCCCCCGAGACGGTCCTTCCAGACCTTGCCTTCACGGCCAGGGAAAGTTTTTGAGAGAACCTCCCCTGCCGGCGCGTGGGATCGAACCCCCGACACCAGGGCTAGCACTCCCAATACAGAGTACTAAGCGCGCTCGGCCACCGTGACCGTAGTTGTTGTTGTTGTTTTTCCCCAAGCTGCCTGGCCGAACAGCCCCAAGGCCCCGAGCAAGGCCAAGGCCACAACCGAGCGCCCCCACAGAACCCTCCCCGCCGACCACAATAAAGCCTGGGTGACCGAAGCCACTCCATGGCGGGGAGCTGAGGAGGGCGCAGAAACGCCCGGGAAACCAAAGCCCCACCCAGGGCCCTGTGCCCCTCAGCAATTATGAAGAGAAAGTTGAGGGGCAAAGGAAAGATGTGACGCTTTGGCTTCCAATCTTGGTAGATTAGGAGGTCAATCCACGCAAGAGACGCCGTCACTTGAGATCTAGAAAATATATAAGTAAAAGGAACAGTCAGAGTAAGCTATGGGTATGGCAGAGATCGCTCAGTTCTCACTCTGATAGACCAGCCCATCACCACGTGACCGTAGTACAGTGGGTTAGCGCGCGGGCCTGGTTGACCTATGGAGGATATGGTTACTAACCAGGGTTCGAACCCCACCCAAGGCATCTCAAAACCTGTGGGTTTTTAGGAGGGTTAAACTCCCTTCAGAGGTTCGACCCCGCGCCAGGCACCAGGAAAGGTTGACTCTAAGTGGGCCTGGGGAGTTTTCAGGAGACCATGAATTCCCTTCACACCCAGCATTTCATTGGTGGCAGTCACGGAACGTGATCTGGTAGCTACATAGAGCACCCATCACGCGGACCCTAACAATATTGAGATTGCTGAGGTGATACAGCTACGATACCTTACGACCTTAAAGAGGCTAGGGACTAGCCTAGTTAAAGAAGGATGTAATGTAATGACCTCGAAAATATCCCGCAACCCCAATAATGTACTGCCCGAGTTGACGTCAGGTATAGTGTAAAATAGTCGTTGATAGGAAGTCCAATAAACTTATCACGTGAAACACCACGAGACTATCACCTGGTTCTTACAAATCGGACTAAGGTTACTATACTTTTGTACGTCCGTGGCAGTACAGTGGGTTAGCGTGCGGGCCTGGTTGACCTATGGAGGATATGGTTACTAACCAGGGTTCGAACCCCACCCAAGGCATCTCAAAACCTGTGGGTTTTTAGGAGGGTTAAACTCCCTTCAGAGGTTCGACCCCGCGCCAGGCACCAGGAAAGGCTGACCCTAAGTGGGCCTGGGGAGTTTTCAGGAGACCATGAATTCCCTTCACACCCAGCATTTCACTGTACATACCATACTTTTTACCACTAGCATAATCCTGTAAAAATAAAAAACATACAGTACAAAGTTATCTATGGAGTAACGGTATCTAAAAAATATTAAAAGTACAGTACAATCATATACAAAATTAATATTAAAAGAGAGCTTTTATAAATATAGGCTATCTATAATTATCTACTCTTACCATGAGCATAATTCATTAAAAAAGGTATGCAGAAATAATCTTTAACCCTCCAGCACCGGATACGCATTCTATAATATATTCCCGAAACCCGGGGATTTGGCCGAAAAAACGTCTCGCCTAGGCTACCGTATCTTTGTTATTTTGACTGTTTCCGCATTCCCGCGCATCCCCAAGCATAGATGTGTTTCGTACCTGTAGAATGGCATTGAGTAGAGCTCTCTAAGTCAACTGGTTCAGTTGTGATGACGATTTCCGTGGAGAGAACTTTGTGGCGATATCAGCCATATCAGCCACTTTTCAATACTAAACAATAACACACAGCCACACAAGAACAAGCGACGTCTCTCCTTCTTGTGGTCGGAGATGCGCGGCGTCGGTCCAACCGGCTGTTGTTTACATGCGTCGGATGGACGCCATTCACACCAAGCTTACAGGCTTTCAAGCTACCGGTGCCTCAGAGCCCTACCGGGTTCCGCGGGCGCGTTTGTTATGGGTGCCTCAGAGCCCTACCGGGTTTGAGGAGTTAATCAAAAGTAATATAATTTAACAATAAAATAACAAAACCTATAATAAATAATCTATTTATAAATTGTTTTTACCGGATAGCATATTCCCATAGTCCCCTTTTGACCAGGTATGCCGTGACTCGATCATCAACCTTAATAAAAATTATGCCTATAATATCCAGGTCACATTTATTGTGTCATGTCCATTGCAGCATAATCCCAGAGCAGTGTCAAATGAAAACTGAGTCCTTTCTTATTTTTTTTATTTATTTATGTAGAGCAGATTAACCAGACCACTGAGCTCCATACGGAACTGTCATAGGTCTGGCGAGTCCTTTCTTGTAGTCATAATAATTGTACAGTATATGCAAACATACATAAAATTATTGTATGTATTAAAAATGGACAAAATTTAGCAATTTCATGTTAATGTTCTTGTATTTCAAATCTTCTAACAAAATTATTCTGGTTTGAAACCCTGTCCCAGATATATAACAAGTATAAGTCATTATCTGTGGAGTATTCTTACCAGTGGCATAATGCTGTAGAAAAAGTAAGCACATATAATTATCTATGAAGCTTTCTTTTACTGGTTAGCATATTCCCGTAGCCCACTTTTGACCAAGTCCGCTGTAATCATAAGGATGCCTATAATATACAGTTTACAGTTATTGCATAGACAAAATTAAAAAGTAAGCAAACATAATTATCTATAAAGCTTTCTTTTACTGGCTAGCATATTCCCGTAGCCCACTTTTGACCAAGTCCTCTGTAATCATAAAGACGTCTATGATATCCAAGTCACATTTATTACATAGAAAAAATTAAAAATTAACCCCTTCTTTACCGAGATGTCTTTTTAGTTTTATTCTAGCTATATTTAGAAGATTTTATGCAGCTTAAGTAGGACCTGTGGTAGTACAAAGGGTTAAGTGAGATACAGTAGTTCGAACCTTCTTAATTGCTGGTTACCCTTCTTAAACTAATTAAAATTTTCTAATAGTTGCCAGAATAGAATGAAAAGGATGCCGCCGGTTCAGAAGGGGGTTAAGCATACAATTCAGATCATCTATAAAGTTTTTTTTTTTACCGACTAGCATATTCCCGTAGTCCCCTTTTGACCAAGTCCGCCGTGACCCCATCATTGACCATAATCATCAGGACGCCTATGGTGTTCAGGTCACGTTTATTGCGGGCTTCGTCATCAAAGAAGAGCATCTCGCTGAACTCCAGACCCGAGGCTTTCTGGATCCTGCAATAGGTACAAAGTAGATATGAGAGAGGTACAGGCACTGATCACTTAACCCTTCAACCCCGGGTGGTACACGTGTGTACCATTATGTTTTGCCCCCAGGAACCCGGGTGGTACAACATTGTACCATTGCTTGAAAGCCTGTGAGCTACGTGTGCGAGGCGTCGGTCCGACGCATGTAAACAACAGCCGGCTGGACCGACGCCCCGCATCTCCGGCCACAAGAAGGAGAGCGTCGCTTGTTCGTGTGTGCCTGTATGTTGTTGTTAAGTATCGAAAAGTAGTGTAAAGTGGCTGTTTTGGCCATAAAGTTATCTCCAATGAAATCATCATCACAAATCAAGCACTTGACTTAGAGAGCTCTACTTAACGCCATTCTACAGGTAAATAACACAGCTACGCTTGGGGATGCGCGGGAATGCGGGAAGCAGTCAGCATAACAATGATACGGTAGCCTAGCCTAGACGTTTTTCGGCCAAAACACCCGGATTTTGGGGAATATTTATGTAATGCGTAGCCGGGGCGGGAGGGTTAAAGTTGCATCATTTAAGTTGTGTCATTATAACACTGTTTATGAATTATGGAACAAAATTTGCTTAAAGTTGTTATGCTTCATTATTATGTTGTAAATCAGACAAAAATTATTAAAATTTGTAATAAAAATGACAAAAATAATTGTTCCACCCAAAGTTGTTTCATCTAACCCCTTCTGTACCGGCTACGTCTTTTGTACTTCATTCTGGCTACTATTAGACAATTTGTGTGCCGTTTATAAAGGACATCCAGCAAATAACAGGTTCGAATATCTATCTTAACCTTTTTTACAACCATAGATCCTTCTTAACCCTCTCACCACGGAAGGGCTCTTGAACGCCCATAAAAAAGCATATAACAGGTACCCGGAAGGGCTCTTGAACGCCCAGTGGTTGAAAGCCTGTGAGCTTCGTGTGCGAGGCGTCGGTCCGACGCATGTAAACAACAGCCGGCTGGACCGACGCCCCGCATCTCCGGCCACAAGAAGGAGAGCGTCGCTTGTTCGTGTGTGCCTGTATGTTGTTGTTAAGTATCGAAAAGTAGTGTAAAGTGGCTGTTTTGGCCATAAAGTTATCTCCAATGAAATCATCATCACAGCTCAACCAGTTGACTTAGAGAGCTCTACTTAATGCCATTCTACAGGTAAATAACACAGCTATGCTTGGGGATGCGCGGGAATGCGGGAAGCAGTCTGATTAACAAATATACGGTAGCCTAGCCTAGACGTTTTTCGGCCAAAACACCCGGGTTTCGAGGAATATATATATAATACATAGCCGGGGCTGGAGGGTTAAACTGCACACAATTATCTAAACAATAACATGGCTACAATAAAATCTAAAAGACGTCAACGGTAAAGAAGAGGTTAATGTAACTCTGCACGCACTTCTCAAGTACAGTAACTCATTTCAACCCCTTTCACACTGACTACTGACCTTTTAAAATGTGTGATCTTGCAGCCCGGGTAGATTTCCTTAAAAGTGAAATATTTGTCCCAGTCCAAGAGTCGCAAGAGTTGATTGGCTCCGTCTGTCTCCCCAGTGCGGGACACGGCGGCCAGGACATAACCTTCATCGTGTAGCTTCTTCAACACAGCCGGCACCTCGGGGTAAGGCTTGATCTTCTTTTTCCGGGAATCCACAATCTCGCCTTTGCTTTATGAAGAAAAAAAAGTCATAAGTCCACCACACTCTTCTTTATACGATTCTGGTTACGTTCGTGAAAACCCGATCTTAAATAGAAAAATTGTAAAGGGAACTGTGGTAAACTATCAATGGAAGTTAAATATTACTAAGCTATAATGAATCAAAATAAAATCAATCTAAATGAAAACTACTCTATATCTAAATTGAATTCAATCTGAAACAAGCTAATTTATATCCAAAGGTCTCACATAATAAATGTATATATAGGGTAAGGTTATAAGGGTTAATATTAGCCAGGAATTAACTCACCAATAGTTCCACGTGGCAATGAGGCAAGGGAGAACGTTTTACCCAATATGGCGGTGGACAATGGGGAACGAGACTTCGGTCCCAAGACTCGAGTCAAGTTAAAGAAAGAATAAATTGATTACATGGGATGGACATGATTATTATAATTTATGCTTATCTATCAGTCAGTCATGATGTCGATGAGAGCGTCGTGATGGTGTAGCTGTGTGTATTGTGATTAGAGGCACAAAAGCACGATCAACTGAGGGCGGAAAATTAGATGTTAACTGGTTGGTGTTCGTGAAGGCTCTGGCGTACCTCAAAAGCACACCTTGCTGCCTTGGCAAACCGCCAGGAGCCCAAATTATCGTACCGCATTTAGGTTGCTCTATACGATAAATTATATTAATATATACGATAAATTCATATATACAGTAAAAGTCCGTTAATCCGACGACCGATGATTCGAATCTCCCAATAGTCCGAATTTTTCAATTTGAGGCCAAATCTGAATTCACCCGATGGTCCGAATTTCAAGAAGTCCCAAAGTCCCCTTTTTGAGGCATTAGGCCACTCAAATGACACATAATGGAGCACACACATATCATATGTTCATGAATTCACTTTAAAAGTTTTACCATTGTCATTGTAGCCTATTACCTACTTCAAAACATTCAGATTAATGGTCAAAGGAAGCTACTGATAACGTAAACACCTTCTTCTTTCCACATCGTCTGCTAGAGAGTTTGTTTTGCTCTTGAACGCATCCTTGGACGCTCCGATGCGCTACTGGCTTGCACCGCATTTTCTGGAAGCGCATTCAGTCTTGAGCTTGAAAATGCACCTTTGGACGTATTAGTCTTGAGCTTGAAAACGCACCTTTGGACATTCCGATACGCTACTATTTATAGTTTCAGTGATGGGAGCGTCCCAAGGGTGCTTTCAAGACAACAAGACAAGGGTGCTTTCAATACAATATAATATAAGACAGCACAGGAAAATCACAAAGGAAAATTACAAGAACCTCTCAGGAAGTGCCGTTGTTAGGCATTACTTCCCGAACCACTCTGATCTCAAGAGCAAGACAACTCGCTAGTAGACGGAAGAAGAAGAACGTTTATATCAGCAGATTCCTTTGACCATTAATCTGAATGTTTTGAAGTAGGTAATAGGCTACAATGACAATGGTAAACTTTTGAAGTGATTTCATGAACATATGATATGTGTGTGTGCACCATTGTGTCATTTGGGTGGCCTAATGTCTCAATGTTTTCGTTATACACAGGTTCATAGGGGTAAAGTCCGATAATCCGAAAAATCCACTAATCCGAACGAGGGCCGGTCCGCTGCCCTTCGGATTAACGGAAGTTTACTGTACTACATAAGACCATGGCAATATTGCTTAATAGCATATTAGGCCTTTTATAACTTAACTTATTTACAATCTTATAATATACGATCTACTTGTCCTACGTCGTGCTGTAGGAGATCGTGACGTCACAGAGACATACGAGATCACAAAAGAGTCATATTCTATCGTATTTATACGATACACTCCCCCCACAAAAAAGACCTGAACCCCACCTTAAACCTAAAGTTGCCCAGAGGCTATCTTCTGACGCCACAAGTCGACAGCGCCAGCAGCAGCGCGTCTGGGTCGCGTCCCGGTCCGAGAATGATCACCATCAGTATGAGGTGAGTCGTTCCTTTGAGAATCCTCGGACCCAGCAATAACAGGTGGAGCCTCAGATTGCAATGCGGAACCGAGCTCCAAAGCGTACAAACGTGCGATAGGCCGAACAGTAGTTCCAGTGGCTGTCTTCAATAGCGCTACCCGCTCTACAGAGTCTGCCCCCTTGTATACCTCTAACACGCGGCCTAATTTCCAGTATAAACGAGGACTATCTTCTTTAATTAAAACAACTTCGCCAACTGTAGGTGCCGTTGGTCTACCAGAGGGAGTAACACTCCTTTCCCTCAATGCTAGCAGATATTCACTAATCCACCGTTTCCTAAAATCCTCGATTATCCTGGATATATACTGGTATCTCTTAGACACCGCTACCTCAGAGTACAACGAGGGATCCTCTAACTCTACTATGGATTGGAAATCAGATGGAAACGCAGTCAATGGTTTCCCATATAGCAAGTGAGCTGGCGTTAATGGTAGTGGTTCTTGCAGGTCGGTGTACACGTATGTAAGCGGGCGATCATTCACGACTGCCTCTATCTCTGTGAGGACTGTCGTCAACTCACTCTTCTTTAATAGAGCACGTCCTACAACCGCTCTTAGTCCTGACTTTACTATGCCGACACACCGTTCCCACATTCCACCAAACCAAGGTGCCTTAACTGGAATGAACCTCCATTCGCACTTCTTCTCTCCCAAAAAAGTGATGATAGCAGGATCACTACTCATATCCTTTAGATATTTTGATGCTTGGACATAAGTGGGAGCATTGTCGCTAAGAATGAGTTGAGGGAATGAACGACGGGCACAAAACCGTCTGAACGCCAGCATAAATTCTTCGCTAGACATATTATCACATAGTTCTAGGTGTACCGCTCGAGACGTCGTACAGGTAAACAATAATATATAAACCTTCTCATGCTCCCTCGTCTTCAATGCCCCTGTGTAATCTAATCCTACCGCTTGGAAAGGTTCTACGTGCTTTACACGGCATTCAGGTAGAGGTGGAGCTGGTCCAGTTGCATATGGTTTACCCTTTAGTCTCTGGCATATTACACACTTTCTCACTACGCGTCGAGCTACTTGTCGAACTCTGGGTATCCACCATGTGAGACGTAAATTTGATATAATATGACATACCCCGTAGTGTTTTACTTCCCTATGTGCACGTATGATCAATAGATCAGTAACGTGATGTCTTGTTGGCATAAGTATAGGTCGGTTTGTGCCGTCTGGTACACCCGACCACTTCAGGCGACCCTCACACCTGATGAGGCCATTGTCTAGGTGCAACCTTAGTTGACGCACTATATTAGGCATTAATGTCTTATTCGAGCTTTTCAAGGATTCTAATTCATTGGAAAAGGTTTCTACTTGAACCCATTTGATCAAAGTTACTTCAGCTGCTTTAAATTCACGAGCATCAATGTTGTGACCCCTGTTGCAGAATTGGCCCGTTACTTTAAGCTTAAGATTGGATACATATCGCAACACCCAAGCTACAACTCTGACTAGTTTATTATAGTCACCGAATCTTGCCCACTTCATGATAGGACCCGGTGGCTCATTTGGTTGGGCTGTAACAGCCACTGTTTCCAGTGGCAGAAGTCCCTCACCAACAGCATGCCATATAGTCCATTCACTTTCATGGAGCAGCCACTTTGGACCATGCCACCACAATTCGGACTTCATTAACTGGCTAGCCGTTATACCCCTAGTTATGAGATCACTAGGGTTTTCCTTTGTATTTACATAATGATAAGCAACGTCTGGCAAAAGGGCTCTAATCTCATCTACCCTATTCCGCACATAAACTGGCAGAGACTTCTTGCTATGTATCCAGTTGAGTGCGACCTGACTATCGCACCATACATGAACGATTTCAATATTTAATTCGCTCTCGTATGCTGCGCGTACATGTTGCACCAGACGTGCTAATAGCAGCATGGCAGTCAATTCCATTTTAGGGATAGTTACCTTTTTAACCGGGGCTACCTTGGCCCGGGCTGTAACTAAATGTGCCCCAAATGAAGTAACAACATATATGGCTACCCCGTATGCCGTGGCGCTAGCATCGCAAAACGTGTGTAACGTAACGTCACCGAACGCCGCCACTTTACGAGGTATAGGTTTAGTACATAGGATGGCATATTCATTCAACAACAATGTCCCTTGGTCATTCAGGTCCTCGGGCAAACTGTCATCCCATCCTATCTTACGTCTCCAAACTTCCTGCATTAGAATCCTAGCTCTTATGGTAACAGGTAATGCTAGACCCAAAGGATCAAAAATTGCGCAACTTTGCTCAACAGACTTCTTTTTGTGTGCGCTCCTGTCTGCTGAGCAAAAGACCTTGTTTGAAAAGTTAGTATGTCATGTTTAGGTTGCCAGATCATCCCCAAATTTCTGGACTTTTCCTGGTTAAGAGATGCCGTACCATCCACTTGTATTAAACTCTGAAGATCTTCACTATTAGTAACCCACTCGCGGAGAAATAGATGTGCATCCGCAAACAATCTGCGTGCTTGCCAGTATGCATACAACAAATCATCTTGACTATCGCTAGTACCCTGCAAATTGTCAATGTATAATCTGCGAGATAGTTTACTTGTGTCCTCATGAGTGTCAGCTAGATGTTTTCTGATTGTGGCATTTAACAAAAACTGCGAGCAAGTGGCCCCAAAGAGTACAACCCGAAAACGGTATATTATGATGGGACTTTCAGAGTCGCTAATGTCGCTGAACCAAAGAAAGCGGGTAACATCTCTATCTTCCTCCTTGAGCTTGACCATCAAGAATGCTTTCTCGATGTCACTGGTATAGGCGTACTTCCCCAGCCTAAACCGCAATAGATGTTGGGACAGGTCCGACACCATGGACGGACCTGTCAACAGGCAGTCATTTAGACTGGGTTGTTGTCCTTGGTGGGCAGAACAGTCATACACCACCCGTATTGGTGTGGTGACGCTGTCTTTCTTTACCCCATGATGGGCCAGATAGTGAACCCTAACCTTCTTACACGGTTCCTTGACATCGACTCTCTCAATAAAACCCCTATCCTCATAACTCCGAAATACATCGTCATACGCCTGGCGCGTGCTCGGTTCGTTAGACAATTTCCGCTGCAATGCGCGCAAGTGACCTAATGCCAAACCATAGTTGGTAGGCAGGCTTATCTCACTGTTCTTCCAGGGTAAACTAACTTTATATTGCTTGTCTGAGGCACAGTAGCACACAGACTCGTCAAACCTTTGTAGCGCAACTTCCGAGTCATAATCAGTCTCCATAGGATTAATGCCTATGTGATCCAATCTCCACAGTCGTTCCAGGTCGAACTCGGCAGCCATCTTAGGGTCACTAGGTTGGGAATCCTCCCTTCCCAACTCCTCTGCCGCGGTTACATTGACTCTATATATCGAGACCGTGTCGACCAGGACCTTTGACTGTGTAGTATGCACCTTTCCGCTCATGCAGTATCCAAATTTAGTGGGGATTAAAATTACACCACACATCTTTTTAAATCCAGGGTATACTACTTCATAATAATGATCCACACCAAGTAGAACATGCACCTCACTCTGATTTCCCATGGGATCTGACAAGTTAACCCCCTTGCTACGTAATGCGTGTTCCACCTTCTTCACACCCACAGATACATATTCTGGTAGGGTGTCTACTACGATACAAGTCATAAAGTACCGGCGTTTTACGATAGAAATATGAAATCTCCGCTATCTCGTAGTCTTGTTTATCAGTAACCCCTGTGAAGCCCTGTAATCGAAGAGTCTCAGCCCCTACGATTCGGTGCTTCAATCCCACTAGTACGGACCTCTTTATAAAGGAACGTTGAGATCCTTGATCTAGAAGTACCCAACAAACTTTGTTAATGTCATTACCTTCCATGGGAATCTGTATTGTGGGCAATATAGTGGTGTCTTGCGTGCTACCTAGTGCCACAGTTGTAGTACCCTCATTTTTGACGTCTTTGACTTTATCTGCAGTAGGACACAACTTATCAAAGTGATGTCCTTTGCAGTGCCGACAGGGCCTTAAGTATGTAGCAGTACATTGTCCCTGCTTACCATGTTCCCCACTTAGACAACCTACACATAGCTTCAATCTTTTCGCCTGTGCTAGTTTTGTCTCATTTGTCGGGTATTTTACGCAGAAACTCCATTTATGTTTGTTGTTACATAGCTTACATAGAATCTGAGCAGGTTTCTTATACGCACCCTCTTTCTTTACTTTAGTCCCCACTGTCATGCTTACTGTTCCCCTCTTCTCCACATTCTCACTCCCTCCCGACACATACATTCTCCCTTTGTTCAACTGTAGATTATTGATCTCCTTACTGAACTGAGTTTTGAACTCCCCCAGCTCAAATGATCTTACCTTATCAAGTATTGCCATAGGAAGCTTCTGACGCAAGATAATGACTATCATTTCCTGCGTGGTAAGCCCTAGGGTATCTAGCGATCGAGTATGGTACTCCATATTTGCCCTGAAGTTTGTCAACTCATCAACCTTATACTGTGGTTCTGCGAGCCCCAACAAGGCAACGACATGGGCCATCTTCAACTGCTCTCTATCCCCGTATGTGGACTCTAATAAGTGTACCGCTTCAAGATAACTACCACCCACTACTGCAAAACCCTCTATTAAATGTAAGGCCTCTCCTTCCATTTGTCCCTTCAGATAGTGAAACTTGCGGACATTATCCAAAGAGGATTCATGAACCGTAGATCGAAATACGTCCCAGAAAGCTAACCACTCGGTTAACTTGCCCCCAAATGTAGGAAGATTGAGCTTTGGGAGGTGTACAGTATGTTTTGGGTCAGCCCTTCTATGGGCCTCATTATCGCCTCCCTTCTTACTTGCGACAGCACGCTGTAATAGGTACTTCGCTCTAAAGACAGGTTCGTCATAGAGGGCGCGATTATCACACTCTGTAACTATCTCTTCCTCCTCTATCATGTCAGCCACAATCACCTCACTCAGAGCCGTAATACGACCGTGGGTAGCCTGGACGTTTTCTAATCTAGCCTCCAATTCCTCTAGTTCAGCAGTAGTGATGAAAGTGTTGACGTCCACAATTAGCTTATTTAATACTCCCCGAAGTCCTGCCCTTTGATTTTTAGGGGCTTTGATCAGCACCCCACTAGACGGTGTCTCTTTATCGTTTTTATCCATTTTGCATGTGAGCCTATAGGCTATGTATCTAAATGTTACGTTACAAAAACAACGGCCAAATAATAATCTAACTAAGAGACGCCAACCGGCGGACTTCTATGTTATGGAGAAAAAATAGTAAATAGCAATACCTACTAATGGATCATATTGAACAAGAAAAAATGTTAGGTCAGGTCATATGTCACAGGAAGTCTGAAACGGAAAGAAAATTATTGGGGAAAGATGATGGGTGGGATGCAGAACTTGGGCAGGTGCAACGATGTGACCCTGCATTCCGGCTCTAACCATCGCTTGGCTAGCCTTGCCAGTTTATCATAGAGTTGTTCCTGCATCCTGTTATATGTCCCCTTGTTCATTGCCTTAAAATCCCTTACTGGTAGCTAATTCCCGGGTCTGGGCACCAATGTGGTAAACTATCAATGGAAGTTAAATATTACTAAGCTATAATGAATCAAAATAAAATCAATCTAAATGAAAACTACTCTATATCTAAATTGAATTCAATCTGAAACAAGCTAATTTATATCCAAAGGTCTCACATAATAAATGTATATATATAGGGTAAGGTTATAAGGGTTAATATTAGCCAGGAATTAACTCACCAATAGTTCCACGTGGCAATGAGGCAAGGGAGAACGTTTTACCCAATATGGCGGTGGACAATGGGGAACGAGACTTCGGTCCCAAGACTCGAGTCAAGTTAAAGAAAGAATAAATGATTACATAGGATGGACATGATTATTATAATTTATGCTTATCTATCAGTCAGTCATGATGTCGATGAGAGCGTCGTGATGGTGTAGCTGTGTGTATTGCTGTATGTGTATTGTGATTAGAGGCACAAAAGCACGATCAACTGAGGGCGGAAAATTAGATGTTAACTGGTTGGTGTTCGTGAAGGCTCTGGCGTACCTCAAAAGCACACCTTGCTGCCTTGGCAAACCGCCAGGAGCCCAAATTATCGTACCGCATTTAGGTTGCTCTATACGATAAATTATATTAATATATACGATAAATTCATATATACTACATAAGACCATGGCAATATTGCTTAATAGCATATTAGGCCTTTTATAACTTAACTTATTTACAATCTTATAATATACGATCTACTCGTCCTACGTCGTGCTGTAGGAGAGATCGTGACGTCACAGAGACATACGAGATCACAAAAGAGTCATATTCTATCGTATTTATACGATAGGAACCATAAAATTAATGGGGTATTTGGGGATGCATTTTGGGACCAGCCAAAACCCAAACCCAAACGCCTAAAAAACAATAATAATATCGTAAATCGAGGCATTGGATAGTGAGGGAGACCTGTACAAAAATAGTTAAAAGTTAGTACCGTAAAACCGTGTAACTTCGGACATTTTTCGAGGTCTTTTAACGATATCTCCTGACTGTAAACACATTATAGAGATATAACTAGGTCAAGTGATGTGTGGTGATAGTGCACGGTAATCCAGGAAGCCTCCTAAAATTATTCCCCATAATAAGAGAGCTATCCTTATCCTAAATGGTGTCCGAAGTCATCTTGAAAAGTGGCTGACTTCGGACATGTATGGATAACTTCGGACATCAGTGATTTCTTATGGAAAATGATTGCCAAGAAAGCTGGGATAGCTTCGGACGTACGTTCGTGGTTTTATTTCATTCATTTTTCGGCTCCTTCTATTTTATATGAATATTTTATTATTGCTGCTTATTCCTGTCCGATGTCTTACTAGAAAATGCACAGTCAATACTTTTAGGCCTGTACAATTAGTATAGGAGGGGGTTATATAGGATGTTTAACAAATATTCTTTTTGGATCTGTTCTCGTTAGGCATTGAACTCACTCTTAGAAAATATTGAGCAGGAAAAATAACCAATGCTGTCAAATCAATAACTTGAAAATTAACTAGGCCTAGTGAAAATATATAGGTATGTATACTCTATCACTGCATATACATTTTTATGAATTTGAGCATTTTTATAAGTATAACGTATGTGTTGGTGTTTCTTACGGCAGATAATAATTTTTTTGGACAAGATATGCCTCTCCTAATTTATATATATTATATATCCAGAATTATCCTAAATACAGTACATAAATCGGTTAGCATATTATCTTATGTTTATGGGTTTTTGGACTCAGAGAATGATTATTTGATCTTTAACCACCATTTTAACCCTCCAGCCCCGGGGGCTATAGCTTGCGACTGTGCTGCGGTACCTGGTGTTTTGACAATCTTTGGCCTATGTTAACTACTCTGTAAGTCAATGAATATGGCATGTAATGTTGTGAATAAAAAAGAATAATGTTCCACAAACCTTCCTCTGTCGAATGGCGTTGAGTAGAGGTCTCTAGCCCCTCTGGTTGCATAATGGTGAGCGCGGGAAGACGAGTGCTTTTCGGCGGCAAATTATTCCCGCGTTCGGACGCGTCGCCCCGGCCATGGCTACGACGCACCTAGCCGCTCGTCGCGCCAAAGTATTTATCTCCCTTAGACGATTTTAGTGTTTGATATTGAGAATGTGATGTTTATTTGATATTTTCTAGTTATTTTGAGGCCAATTATATAAAATATGTTTATTAGGGTATCACTGTAACTGATATTGCTAATTTTCACTCGATACCGTACATTTTATTAGTAATTGAGGTAGGTTATTGTTGTATTAGGCACTGATTATTCGTTATCACAGGTGTTTATTATACTTTGGCCATCAAATATTAGGTCTTGTGTCACTTTCACTTTGACAAATATGCTTTAGAGTGTCACTGTCACTGTCACTGATAATGCTCATTTTCACTCGATACCGTACATTTTATT
The DNA here is from genome assembly GCA_032716605.1 of Paralithodes platypus. Lineage (NCBI taxonomy): Eukaryota > Metazoa > Arthropoda > Malacostraca > Decapoda > Lithodidae > Paralithodes > Paralithodes platypus. Next base: position 30,029,248 of record CM064497.1, on the reverse strand, counting down.
AGTAATTGAGGTAGGTTATTGTTGTATTAGGCACTGATTATTCGTTATCACAGGTGTTTATTATACTTTGGCCATCAAATATTAGGTCTTGTGTCACTTTCACTTTGACAAATATGCTTTAGAGAGTGTCACTGTCACTGATAATGCTCATTTTCACTCGATACCGTACATTTTATTAGTAATTGAGGTAGGTTATTGTTGTATTAGGCACTGATTATTCGTTATCACAGGTGTTTATTATACTTTGGCCATCAAATATTAGGTCTTGTGTCACTTTCACTTAGTTATATGATTTGTAAACGTTTTATATACAATTTATTGTGTCTTTTTTCACTGATTTATATATTTCTATAGGTTCTAATCATATGAATGTCACTTGGTATATACATATGTGTCACTTTCACATATTATTATGGTGTAATTGTATTTGTATAAATGTTTTCATAATACATGACTTTTGTATAACAATAAATTGGTTTACTTCCACTTTTTGCCTATATACTGTATATACTGTACATATTGTCATTATCTTTGGCACTTTCACTATGATTATTAGAACTCCAGCTTGGAGTGGTAATCAAAGAAGCACTCTAAAGCACAGAGTGCCACCTTGCACTCCACACACTCCATGGTTGACTTTTTACCTGGCCTCGGCCTCACCCTGCTGTTGTAGCAGACATGGCACCGCTTCTGCTGTGTTCTTCCTGATTCATTCTGAGGCAGGGAACCAAGCCTGTGCCTAATCAAGTATTGAGCACACTGCAAGCGGTCAATAACGGCGGGCCCAGGATGTGCCACTGCCCTCTGTGGCGTAGCATACTTCTCCAGGAGCTCCGTCAACACCTGCTTTTGGAACCTCCGCAGGCTATTGAACTTCATGGGTGTGTTCACATTCCGAAGCTTGTATATATTGTAGGCATTCAGAACTGACATGTCCACCATATGCAGAAAGAACTTTTTGTACCATCTGCACGAGGTACGCAGGCAGTCAATGAAGCCTATCTGCATGTCGGACTTGTCCACCAGCCTCATGTTGATGTTGTAGTCCAGGACAGCATCGGGCTTGGTCACCCTGGCCTGGGTGCGGCGATCCACCTTGCCAGTCTCCACCATTTCCCCCTTGTGGATGGTGGTCAGGAGGTTGACCTTCCGCTGGTCGTGCCAGTGGATAGCCAGAATGGGCCCCGACTTCTTCTTGAACACATCACCTTTTTTGGTCTTTGGAGGGAAAGGTGGCATGCCCTTCCTTTTCCCTCGTACTGTGCCTACAGTCCCCGTCTTGCGCTCATGCAGGTACTGTGAGAGAGTGGGGAACGTGTAATAATTGTCCGTGTAGAGGACGTGATTCTTGTGAAAGTAGCGGTCCATCATGGCTTGCACCACTGCTCCGCCAAAGCCAATGAGGGGGTCCACAAGCAAGTCCCCTTCCTTCCCGCTGTAGACCAGGAAGTCCAGGACATAGCCAGTTTGGCAGTCGCACAGCACAAAGAATTTTATGCCAAAGCGATGTCTTTTTGAGGGGATGTACTGCCGGAAGCTGAGTTTTCCCCGGAACAGCACAAGAGACTCGTCAATGACGACCTTGCGGAAGGGCTTGAAGTAGGAGGTGAAGCGTTCTCGCATCATCTCGTATAACGTCCTAATCTTCCACAGCTTGTCACCGAGGTGGACGTCGGTGTTGGTGACAAGATGGAGCGCTGCGAGGATATCAAGGTACCGGTCGCGAGACATATATTTCCCGAAGGCAGGGGTGGATATCAGATCATTGGTGATCCAATAGTCAGGCAACCTATGCTTCTTGACATGAGGCATTAGCATGGTGAGTGCCAGGAACACCATGAACTCTTTATGAGTCACTGGGGTCCACTGCCTCATGTGGCCCTTGGTCACCTTGCCCAAAAAGTGGACCTGGAATTGGTGCTGCTTATTTGTCTCTTTGACAACATAGCCTACCACCTCCTCATCAAAGAAGGCCTCAAATAGTTCGTGTGGTGGAGCATTGGGGCCTGCAGGAAAATTGGGGGTAATGCCTGAACCCTCCAGTACCTCATCAAAAGCTGGCACATCAGGGTTGTATCCATCCCCATCAACTACGTCTTGCCACTGAAAAACGTAGAATGGGTCTTGTCTACGCTGACGAGGAGCTCCAGCTGGTGGCCCAGCACGCCCACGGCCAACTCGGGAGGCGCGCGCCCTAGGGCGGCGAGGGCGTCGGCCAGCACGACGGGCAGCACGACGCCGGGCCAAGCGGATGGGTCGAGGGTCGTCGATGTCCATATAGTCATCGTCAGAGTGGTCATCTTGCCCTGACGGTGGACCTATGTAATCATGGCCAGAGTCTTCAGAGAGGTGCCCTTCATCATCAGTGGCCCCCACATAATCTGGCGGGGAACCAGTGATGCGGGTGGGCGAGGTGGGGAAGGAGTGGCAGGTGAGGCTGTGTCCCCCCGAGGTCCTGGGCTCCTTGGCCTGCGACGAGTGACAGAAAGCAATGTTTCACTGTCACTAGGCCCAGGTATTGGTGATGCGAGCTCAAAGACTTCTTCAGGAAGACATGTTGAAGGCGGGAGAGGTGGGGAGGACCGTGGGGAAAGTTGCGGGGACGTATGGCTGGGACCGGCAGGGGTGGACGCCGCGGGAGCCTCGAACAAAACTCTCTTACTTTTCTTCATTTTTTTGGTATATTTCCTACCTTTCCCCTTTTCGGCAGCAGTATGTCTCCTGTCGGGGGACCCAGGAGGCAAATAGACCGAAAGTGGGGGGGTCCTCAACCCTTGGCAATGGTGGGGGTGGTGGGGAAGAATGCGGGGCATCCGGGTCATCTTGGGTGGCGTGGGTAGATAAGGGAGACAATGGCGGACGAGAAGGGTCACCACGCTGACCCTCACTCACAGCCTCATCCTCACCAAGTATTTTTGCTTGTTCCCTAGCTGCCGCGGCCGCCTTCTCAAGTATTTTCTGCTTATACAAGTGTAGCTTGAAAGGCGATTTACCTGGGGAAGGGCTTGGAGTCGTGTCACTTATGCGAAATTTGGTGAGTGACCTTGAACTCTCCCACTCACTCACTCTCTCAAGTTCACTGTCTTTAGGTAAACCAGCTTCCTCAACAACTGGTACATCACCTTCATCACTCTCATCACTGTCATGTTCTCTCGCAAATCCCAGGAATTGCTCTTCTTTCTCACTCTCACGGCCATAATCACTCGACTTATAGTTACTGGAGTCGTCACTGACTATATCATCAACACTATACTTGGCATCAGCACGCTCATATAGTCTCAATGTCGTCTCAATACCTCCGGGAGATAACACATTTAGGCGATGGCGTCGGGGTAAGGCGCGACGAACTAGCAAGGCCGTCGTAGGAAGCACGGTATCGGACACAGCGGAATCACTATTTGGCGTACTGTCCATGATGGCGTCGGGGTAGATACTGTTGTTGTGGCGTCGTTTACGCCGGGTGGCGCCACCTACTGTCCCATGATACCAAAAATGTACGCGGGGCATTCGAAAGCACGCACGCAAGCAATGGGCGTTCAAGAGCCCTTCCGGGTTGCGCGGGCCGAGGTTGTTATGGGCGTTCAAGAGCCCTTCCGGGTTTGAGGGGTTAATGATGGACAAGTATTATAAATTATTTTCATAGGGCAAATAATAACAAACAATTTGTTTGTTCCATGTCCGAAGTTACCATTTTTTTTTGTGGAAAACACAATCGGTTAAATGATAGTGTTCTAGCTAGAGCGTTATACAAGTGTAACAAATTTCCTTTGGTGGATGTTGTCTCTGGTAATTTTACTACACAATTATATCAGTCACAACATCATTCATACAAACACATTTCTTCAGGGTGATAGAAGTTTGGCAGGGTAGCGAAAAATGTACAAATTTTCGTCATACAGTATATAAAATATTTTTTTCGTGTACATAATACTCATGTCAGTTCCCTAGGGTTTTTACATGCTCTTCCTTTGCCATTTCTCTAAACGGACCACACAAAACAAACAATAAAAAGCGTTTCCATTATATAATGACAATGGCTAATTACTTATTATCGCCGATGTCCGAAGTTACGACCCAAGTCATATACAGTATGTATGAAGCGATGGAGGAAGTGAATGTAGAAAAGGATATAGGAGTAGTGATAGACAATAAGTTAAATTTCTCAGAACATTTAGCGGAAAAGATAAACAAAGCCAATAGAATTGTAGGGCTGATAAGGAGGACATTTGTGTCACTTGACGAAGAAATCTTCAGGAATCTCTATACAGCGCTGGTTAGGCCGCACCTGGAATATGCGAACCAGGTGTGGGCTCCATATATGGTAAAGGATATAGAAGCAGTGGAGAAAGTGCAGAGGAGAGCTAGCAAGCTAGTACCAATGTTGAAGAACGCGGGCTATGAGCAGAGGTTGAGGACACTGGGGCTTCCGACTGGCATATAGGAGAAAGAGAGGGGATATGATAGAGACTTTCAAGATAGTGTCAGGAAAGTATGATGAGGATGTGTGTGAAGGTATCTTCTTGATGCGGGAGGGAACAAGAACGAGAGGACACTAAGAAAATTTACAAAGAGAGAAATAGGCTTGAGAAGGCAAAGAACTCATTTTGTGATAGTGGTAAATAGTGGAACGCACTGCCCCAGTATGTAGTCGATTCCGAATCAATAAGGGAGTTTGAAAGTAATCTTGATAAAGCATGGGGAAGACAAGATTTGAAGTTTGATTATAAAGCAAAAATACAGAATAGTAAAAATGTTGCGTCTGCTACCGCCGCCGCCAACACCGTGAACGACCGCAGCAGTGCAAGTACTGGTACTGAGCTGGATACACAGGCCTCGTTTGCCTTTTTCCAGAGGATCTACTGTAAGAAACTGTAAGTCCGAAGCGACCCGTTTTTACGGTAACGATGTTTGTTTTGTAAGTATAAGTGTTAAGTGAATAACTTTAATGCAATATCATCTTTGCTGTATGGACAAAAAAGTCCTGAGTCCACCACACCTTTCTTTACACAAAAACATTTAAAAGTTAGTAGCAATGTTTGTTTTGTAAGTATAATTGTTAACTGAATGTCTTGACTGTATTCTGAAAGGAAGAATGGTTAGTCAAGAAGTGAAAATGTCACTGAGGAACAGTGTGCTGCTCCCAACACTCTTGTATGGAAGTGAGACATGGACAGCAAGTGATGTGGACCTCTCCAAACTGAGAGCTGTGGAGAAGAGCTGGTGTGAAAAGGCTAGATAGGCCATGTAGTAGGGAAGTGTATGAGTATTTTGAAATGGAAGAGCAAGCTTTGGGCATTGAATGTAGAGTGGTTGAGTGGGTAAAGAGAAGTAGGCTACTTTGAGGTGGTATTGTCATGTACAGAGAATGAATGAAGACAGAATAGCAAGAAAGATATATGGGAGTCAGGTGAGTGGAGCAGCTAGTAGTGGAAGGCCACCTATGGTATGGGAAAAGAAAGTGGAAAATATATTGACAAAAAACTTCCACATAGTGGAAGGGGCATTATTGCGCGGGTAAAGGAAGCATGTCTTGACAAAGTAGCCTGGAGACGTTTCTGTCATGGCCATCCTTTAGCGGGGGTTTCCCAGAGGGAGACAAGGCGTCGGAGATGATGATGAATGATTCTGTGTTATATATAAAAAAAAAATTTTTTTTACCGAATGTGAGTTTCGGGATATAAGGAAGTTGTAGCTGTAGACATAAATATTTAGTAGAATTACCAGCTAAAATACAGTTGTAGTGCATATATAAATACATAAAATCCTACTCAGAAAACTGTTGAGAAACTTACCTATTTTTTGAGAAGGGAGGATTAACGTGTACGTGTGTGTACCCAGAACGGCCAGAGAGTATAATCTGTTGGTAGAAATAGAAAGTTACTAAAGATTAACAAAGATTTAATTAATAAACATTGTAAAATAGAAAGTTACTAAATATTAACAAAGATTTAATTAATAAACATTGTATCATAATGGGAATGGAAATATTAACCTTTTCAATAAGGGTAGTGATGTCTAAATCTTAATATGGCTAGAACCGTATTTGATTATTTAGCCATATTAAAAATGTCTCGTAATCATTATGCTTAAAACTACCGGTACCGGTACTTAAAACTGCCTTACTCTTTTAGTAGCCTACAAATTACAATCGTACCGAAACTTTCTGTGCCGGTATTCAGGCTTGCACTAGGTGAGTTTATTACACTTAAAAAAAGCCAACTGCAATCAAAGGACTATAAAACTATTAAAACATAGACTAGTTTTCCAATTTGTGTATTTATTGCAGCGTTACCAATTTAGCTAGTTTACAATTAGATCTATACATCAATTCTAGCCATTTCCTGGAGATTTGGGTAATTTTGAAGCAAAAATAAAGAGATTGTGCCTAATTTCTAGCATTATTCTCCATTTGTTACTATCTACCAATGTTTTTTCGAGTTTTGAGGATTAATCTAGCGGAAATGTAGCTTGAGTTGGCAATCCCGATGTGTTGGTTAGGGCCCCTTCGCTGATGATTAGACAGCAAACAAAGATAAATACATATGGTACAACTACAGTATCATAAAACACAGTAAAGGAAGACAAAATTATATAACTACAAAACACAGTAGACAAAGGAAGAAAAATAAAATAAAAACAGTTACAGCCATTGTATCATTAACCCCTTCTGTACCGGCGATGTCTTTTTAACTTTATTTTGGCTATATTTAGACGATTTTGTGGAGTTTAAGAAGGATCTGTGGTAGTAAAAAGGGTTAAATGAGATCGTTTGAAGCCTGTTAATTGCTGGAGGCCCTTATTATGCTGAATATAATTGTCTAATGAAAACCAGAATAAAGAAAAAAGGATGACACCGGTACAGTATGGGTTAAGTAAGCACATTCCTTAGGGTGGATGGGACTCGTTAGCCTTGGTTGGCAACTCATCTAGGGGAGACAACCTTATACAAATCCGGGTGGATGAGACTCGTCAGCCTTGGTTGGCAACCTGTCTAGGGGAGCAAACCTGATACAAATCCATACTGCTTTCCTAAGGGTAAGGCAGGTTAGTGGATGGATTAGCCGAACACCACTGTAGAAAAATAGTGCTAACAAGATACACAGAGGGCTTCGGAGTTGGACGGATCCTAAATTGAGTGGTCAATCCTGTAAGTCCTTCACTAAACTTGCTCGGGTTGTCCCTCTCACCGGGAATAGGTCCGCTTTGGGGCATTCTGTGTATGGCCACCCTCGTAAGAGGAGTAAGGCTTCCGGCAATAGATAGATAGATAGAAGCACATTCCTTAACTCACCTAAATCAAAGCCAATGAGCTTGGGTTTCCTGGTAGCTTCACACATAGTTGCAGGTACCGGTACTTAATATTATCCTTGTAGCAAACTGAAATAATTAAGGAATTAATTATAAAACATTCACTACTCCTGATCACAAAGGTATATTAAGTATTAAATTTAGGTCCATTGTAATATTGTTGTTTTACATAAAATAGTTACCAGTACACTATACAGTATAACAGTTTCAGTGGTGATGGGCTGGTCTATCAGAATGAGAACTGAGCGATCTCTGCCATACCCATAGCTTACTCTGACTGTTCCTTTTACTTATATATTTTCTAGATCTCAAGTGACGGCGTCTCTTCCGTGGATTGACCTCCCAATCTGCCAAGATTGGAAGCCAAAGCGTCACATTTTTCCTTTGCCCCTCAACTTTCTCTTCATAATTGCTGAGGGGCACAGGGCCCTGGGTGGGGCTTTGGTTTCCCGGGCGTTTCCTCACCCTCCTCGGCTCCCCGCCATGGAGTGGCTTCGGTCACCCAGGCTTTATTGTGGTCAGCAGGGAGGGTTCTGTGGGGGCGCTCGGTTATGGCCTTGGCCTTGCTCGGGGCCTAGGGGCTGTTCGGCCAGGCAGCTTGGGGAACAGCAACAACAACAACAACAACAGTTTCAGTTACCGTACAGTACAGTACTATACAATATTGATGTTTTATCATATTACACTGTATCATGGATCATGTTGCAAAAAGCACATTGTTACAATAGGCCCTAGGCTATATCAATTAACATTATGAGACAAATCAATCAATAAATATATTTTGAAAAGCCACAGGTTCCACATAAAAAACAAAGGTAGCCTATTATTCAAGTACCGTAGCCTAACCTTTCGCGGAAATTCCCATGCTCTGGGTTACGACCGTTACATTCGCTTCTAATTTGACCGCCTTTGGGTTGAGGCCCTCTCCCACCCAAGTGATTTAGATTTAGGCTATTGTCAATTTGTCATCATCATAGCCTTTATAGGTAAAATTTGAAGAGACCCCGGACAGCTTTTTTACTAGTTAATTTAATTTTATTTTATTTTTTCTTTGATATACAGTGTTGTTATAATAATAATAATAATAATAATAATAATAATAATAATAATAGTTCTTAAAGCTAGCGCATGCTAAGCTAGCTAAGGATAGCTCAATAAGGCCGATTAGGCGTATTTCCATTGGGGTCCTGTACTACTACCCCATCCCTTTGCTCATGAGGGATGGTAACGACTCAGTGCTTGTGAAAAATCTTTAATGCGCCGAGCGTGGGCACGAACCCGGGCCTTCTGGGTGGAAGTCCGAACGCTAGTCACTACACCAAGCGAGCCGAGTTTAATACCGAGGACTGTCGCATTTTAGTATTCTCAACATTAGCCTAATCTAACCTTACCGAAAACTAACCGACGGTCTAAACCCAGCTCACGTTCCCTGTTTATGGGTGCGCGACGGTCTAAACCCAGCTCACGTTCCCTGTTTATGGGTACGCGACGGTCTAAACCCAGCTCACATTCCCTGTTTATCGGTGAACAATCTAACAGTTTCTCGTATTTCACTTATAGTGAATTTGCGACGGTAATTGCATGTACACCAACATAGTATCGTCCCTGAAACTTCTAGAACACTGATAATTATCGATGGGGCTCGTATCCGGGTTGTCTTCAATTTTATGTATGTATATGCTCAGGCCCAATCCCCACTTTTCCTATTTCTTTTATTTTATTTTTTATTTGTTTTTTGTATTTTCTTGGGGGTGGCCGACTCAAGACAGAGCAAGAACAGGAAAACACAAAACACAAGACGATACGTTCGGAAAAATATCCGCTTAAAAAAAGACACATAACGATCATAACCGAGAGCGTGTAGGCTAAATAGCCAATCGCCGCGAAAGGTTGCTTGAATTTAGGATAACCAAAAAACAAAATATGAAGAGGTAGGCTAGATGGAGACACTCATTCTCCACTCATTTTTACCAGTGCTGCTCTTTAAACCAGTCACCTCTATCCTAGGCTACATTAGCCTAACCATGTCAAGAAAGCCATTGATTCCATCTCTCCGGACGCAGCAGCCGGTCCTGACGGCTTCCATGCACAGCTGTTGAAAAACTGCAAAAGAGAACTAGCCAAACCACTCCAAATACTCTGGTCACTCTCATTAGAAGCTGGTACTGTACCGGTATCTCTTAAGACAGCCATCATAACCCCTATTCACAAGGAAGGATGCAAAGGTCTAGCCAACAAGTACAGACCGGTAGCACTTACATCCCACCTTGTCAAGATTTGTGAGAGAGTCATCCGAACGAAGATGGTAGAGTTTCTGGAAAAAAAGGGAGCCATCTACAATGGACAGCACGGCTTTAGGCAGGGACGTTCGTGTCTGTCCCAGCTCCTACTTCACCATGAGAGAGTCCTCGAAAATATCCAAGATGGCCATAACACGGACGTCATCTACCTAGACTTCGCTAAGGCCTTTGATAAAGTGGACCATGGGATTCTCCTAAACAAACTCCGAAACCATGGCATCAAGGGCCCACTTGGAAGATGGCTTCACATTTTCTTGACGGGGAGAACTCAGCAAGTGTCAGTCCAAGGAGAGTTGTCCGACGCTAGCCAGGTTTTGAGTGGAGTTCCGCAGGGTTCCGTACTTGGCCCACTTCTCTTCATAATACACATAAATGACATAGCCTAGACACGAACCTGGAGCACTCCGAAGCAACCTCATTTGCAGATGACACCAGGATAAAGAAGCAAATTACACAAATTGAAGACTCAAAAAATCTCCAAGAGGACCTAAATAAAGTACTAAGCTGGGCAACAACAAATAATATGGCCCTTAACGGGGACAAATTTGAACTAATACAGTACGGAACAAACGAAGCCCTGAAACAACAAAGCACCTACTTCTACAACGACCATCCAATTATAGCCGAAGACCACGTTAAAGATCTGGGAGTCCAAATGAGTAGCGACGTAACCTTCACACACCATGTCACCTAAACAGTCGAAACAGCCAGAATAATGAGTGGGTGGATACTAAGAACCTTCACCACACGGGAAGGGGAAGAGCTTTGTATGAAGAGATGAAGAGTTGAAGACCCTGTGGAAGTCCCTTGTGCTCCCAAGACTGGAGTGCTGCTGCCAGCTATGGTCTCCACACAAAATACAGCATTATACAGGAAATAGCTGCCCTAGAAGTGGCGAAGCCCCTCAAAGATCATTCACCAACAAAATCCAGGGAGTAGTAGGAGTACAGCACCTCAACTAGCCTATTGGGAAAGACTAACCCAGCTAAAACTGTAGCCTACTCTCTGCAGAGGAGGAGGGAGCGCTATATAGGCCTAGGCCTAGTCATATATGTGTGGAAGATCCTAGAGGGCATAGTACCAAATGCAGGGATCACAGTTAACCACCATCCAAGAAGAGATCCCTCTGTTACATCAGAGGGACCCAAGGGCCAAGGCAACATACAGCGTGTGAAGACTCAAATCCACAACTCCTTCACTCGCAATGGACCTCGATTGTTCAACTGCCTGTCTGCCTCCCCAGTGAACTCCGGGACCTCAGTGGAACCAACCCTGAGAATTTCAAAACAAGATTGGACAGGTTAACTCACCTGGTAGGGCCGCCAATCGGTAGCGCATGACAGGCCAAGGATCAGGCAGTCCAGGAGATAGCATGACACGCCAGTCAGATGCAACATTTGAATGTACTGGGGATGCTTGACAATGGGGTGACTGGTAGTGTGTGTCGGACCAATAATATGATGGGGTAGTTTATCAGGGGTTAAGATGTTGCTAAAAAATGGGAAGGGGGATTTTATGGGTTGAAGAGTGAGTTGTGGAGGTGTTGGGTCAATTTAGAGATTTGAATTGAGCAAGGGAGGGGGAATTCACTATTTCAACTGGTAGGGAGTTCCACTGATGGATTATACGACAGGAGAAAAACCTTTTTCTTGCTTCGGTTTCTGTGTGGGGAACAAAGATCTTGTATTTATGACCTCATACTCCTTGGTGGGGTGACATAGTGAACAGGTCATGGGGTTTAATGGGCGAGAGATTATGGAATATTTTGTAACACTGAATAGGACTAAGGTCGGTCCTCAACAATCTGCCTTTAATTGAAAACAGGTTTAAGGTAGAGAGACGATCATGATAAACTGTGAGACTTGAGTGGTTGATTACTTGTTTCGACCATCGACGTTGAACAGACTCTAGAAGATTAAGATCGCCATGAAATCCAGTATTCCAAACAGGAGAAGCAAAGGTGGCTGGGTGGATTACCTGACCACCCACCAATACCAGCAGTTACCCCAGCCGTCATCACAACACCCTACCTGAAGTCATCCAGGAGGGGGAGGCGGATCAAGGACAACCTGGTACGAGCGGAAGTCGACTTCAGCAGTTCAGCTTCACCGGTAACAGGCGGAATCATCGAAAGTAAGACGAAAGTAAGTAAGACATGGAATCCGGAAAACTGCCTGCCCCCCCACCCCCCCAATAGAAATAGAAAGTTACTAAAGATTAACAAAGATTTAATTAATAAACATTGTATCATAATGGGAATGGAAATATTAACCTTTTCAATAAGGGTAATGATGTCTAAATCTTAATATGGCTAGAACAGTATTTGATTATTTAGCCATATTAAAAATGTCTCGTAATCATTATGCTTAAAACTACCGGTACCGGTACTTAAAACCCGGGTTCGAATCCCGGTGGATCATATATACTTTAATTAATTTCATTGGGGGTGTGGTGGTGAGATTAATAAAAATAATATTATTAGTAGGTTTAGGGATATTTCTTCGAGAGGCCGGTCTATATGATCTGTGCCCCATGAATATTCTTTCCTCTCACTTAAACAGTAGGCTACCATAGTGCGGTTGGGAATATGAACATGATTAGATTAATATCCAGTATTCGAGAATGGATAATAAGTCGTAGGCGTGTGCATAAACCTTTAACCGTCCTGGTGGTGTAATGGTTAAGGTGGCAAAAATATGTGTGTGATAACCCGGGTTCGAATCCCGGTGGATCATATATACTTTAATTAATTTCATTGGGGGTGTGTGGTGGTGAGATTAATAAAAATAATATTATTAGTAGGTTTAGGGATATTTCTTCGAGAGGCCGGTCTATATGATCTGTGCCCCATGAATATTCTTTCCTCTCACTTAAACAGTAGGCTACCATAGTGCGGTTGGGAATATGAACATGATTAGATTAATATCCAGTATTCGAGAATGGATAATAAGTCGTAGGCGTGTGCATAAACCTTTAACCGTCCTGGTGGTGTAATGGTTAAGGTGGCAAAAATATGTGTGTGATAACCCGGGTTCGAATCCCGGTGGATCATATATACTTTAATTAATTTCATTGGGGGTGTGGTGGTGAGATTAATAAAAATAATAATATTAGTAGCCTACAAATTACAATCGTACCGAAACTTTCTGTGCCGGTATTCAGGCTTGCACTAGGTGAGTTATTACACTTAAAAAAAGCCAACTGCAATCAAAGGACTATTAAACTGTTAAAACATAGGCTAGTTTTCCAATTTGTGTATTTATTGCAGCATTACCAATTTAGCTAGTTTACAATTAGATCTATACAGTACATCAATTCTAGCCATTTCCTGGAGATTTGGGTAATTTTGAAGCAAAAATAAAGAGATTGTGCCTAATTTCTAGCATTATTCTCCATTTGTTACTATCTACCAACGTTTTTTCGAGTTTTGAGGATTAATCTAGCGGAAATGTAGCTTGACTTGGCAATCCCGATGTGTTGGTTAGGGCCCCTTCGCTGATGATTAGACAGCAACCAAAGATAAATACATATGGTACAACTACAGTATCATAAAACACAGTAAAGGAAGACAAAATTATATAACTACAAAACACAGTAGACAAAGGAAGAAAAATAAAATAAAAACGGTTACAGCCATTGTATCATTAACCCCTTCTGTACCGGCGATGTCTTTTTAACTTTATTTTGGCTATATTTAGACGATTTTGTGGATTTTAAGAAGGATCTGTGGTAGTAAAACGGGTTAAATGAGATCGTTTGAAGCCTGTTAATTGCTGGAGGCCCTTATTATGCTGAATATAATTGTTTAATGAAAACCAGAATAAAGAAAAAAGGGTGGCACCGGTACAGTATGGGTTAAGTAAGCACATTCCTTAGGGTGGATGGGACTCGTTAGCCTTGGTTGGCAACTCATCTAGGGGAGACAACCTTATACAAATCCGGGTGGATGGGACTCGTCAGCCTTGGTTGGCAACCTGTCTAGGGGAGCAAACCTGATACAAATCCATACTGCGTTCCTAAGGGTACAAAGGAGTACAAAGGAAATCAAGCAACAACAGGTCTAGTGACCCTTCTAGGTTGCTTGTCCTCCAAAACACTGAGGATCAAGTGTCCAAACAGTGGTTTAGAGTGGGTAAGGGAACATTGGAAAGGGAACTACTGCCCTGCCACTAACGTGGCAGGACTAGGAAGTTAGTAGGGGACATATGGGTTAGTAACTGAGGGGAGGATAAAGTTATTCATTTACAAACGCAGTCAGTCGCGGGTTTGATGCGAGATATTTGTCTAGGCGGAATTTAAATGAATCAACGGTGCTGCAGTCTATAACGTCTCGGGGAAGCCCATTCCACAAGTTGACAACTCGATTGAAGAAGAAATTCTTAGATTCGTGCGAGTTAAAAGATTTACCAATAATTTTGCAACCGTTTCCCCGCGTGTAATTAGATTGGTCGATAGTGAAGTACTTACTACAGTTCATATTGTCGATGCCTTTGATGATTTTGAACACTTGAATTAAGTCGCCTCTTAATCTGCGCTGGGTTAAAGGAAATAGATTTAATTCTCTAAGACGCTCTTCGTATGGTTTGTTCTTTAGGCTAGGTATCATTTTGGTAACTCTACGTTGAACTCGTTCTAGCTTGTTTATATCTTTTTGGTAATAAGGGCACCAGGATTGAACGCAGTATTCCAGAAGAGGGCGGACTAAGGAATTGTAAAGGGTTAGGATAACTTCTTTGGATTTATGCTCAAATGACCTGCCTATAAAGCCAATTATTTTGTTTGCCTTCTTAACAACTTCTGAACATTGTTGACTCGGTTTTAGGTTACTCGATATTGTTACTCCCAGATCAGTTTCTCTGTTTACATTCTTAAGCTGAGTGCCATTCATCGAATAGTTTGCTTTCTCATTTAGGTATCCGACATGTAGTACTTTACATTTATCCGCATTGAAACTCATTTGCCAAATTTGGGCCCAACATGACAATTTATCTAGATTGTGTTGCATATCGTCAACTTGTTCTTTTGAGAGTACGCTATTTGCAATTTTTGTATCGTCAGCAAATTTTGAGATTGTGCAGGTGAGACCCTCATCTATGTCGTTGATGTAAATTAGAAAGAGAATTGGTCCTAGTACCGATCCCTGGGGTACCCCGCTACTTACATTGGTCCATTTAGATGCCTTACCGTTTATGACTACCCTTTGCTTTCTGTTGCTGAGCCAATTTTCTATCCATTTCAACACACCGTCTTGTATTCCATGCGCTTTTAGTTTTAGCAGTAAACGTTTGTGGGGAACTTTGTCAAAGGCCTTTTGAAAATCAAGGTATATAATATCTACAGCTTTACTCTCATCGTAGAGGTTGAGGATATCGTGGAAGAAGTCTAAGAGGTTTGTTAAACAGGAACGTTTTTTACGAAAGCCGTGTTGAGTATCTTTAAGTATGTTATTTTCCTCTAAGTGATTTACGAGTCTGTCTCGTATGACCGTTTCTAGCATTTTACATACAACTGAGGTTAAGCTAATTGGACGATAGTTACTGGGTAGGGATTTGCTGCCTTTTTTGAATATCGGTGTTACGTTGGCTAGCTTCCACTGATCAGGCATAGTTCCAGACTGCAAGGATTTATTGAATAGTAATGTCAGTGGTTTGGAGAGCTCATTCTTAGCTTCCTTTAGAACTCTAGGCGAGATTGTATCAGGTCCTGGCGTTTTATTTACATTGAGTTTATCTAAACAATTCAATACTTCTCTCTCTGTAACGGTGATATTGCTTAGAACATCTGAATTATCAATCTGAATCGGCGATGGTGTAGGGATATCACTGAGGTCTTCTGTTGTAAAAACTGATGCAAAGAAGGTATTGAGGGCATTACTCATTTGTACTTCGTCTTTGGTGTATTCTCCTTTTTCATCGACTAACGGTCCAACAGTTGAAGTAACTACTTTTTTCTTTCTGATATAACTATAGAATTCTTTCGGGTTTGTTTTACTTTGATTCGCAATATGTAACTCTAAGGTCTTTTTACTTTGCTTAATTAACTTTTTGGCTTTGCGTCGTAGCTCTACAAATTTCAGCCGTTCTTCGTCATTTTGTGAGGATTTTAATCTATCATTAGCAAATTTTTTAGCAAGCAGGCAGTTTGAAATATCTTTATTCCACCATTTGGGCTTATTATTATGGCCTGGACGCCGTATTTTCGATGGTATGCAGTCTTGCACTGCTTTTAGGTAAGTGGTTTCGAATAACTTCCAAGATGTATTTATGTCGTTATTGTTAATTAAAAAGCTCCAGTCAGTTTTCTTTAAACATAGCTCTAAGTTTATGGAAGTTTGCTTTCTTGAAATTAGGGACTTTTTCGATGCTACTATTTGGTTCGTTACTAGTAAACTTTAAAGTGAAAGTTATCGTACGATGGTCGCTGTTACTGAATTCATCACCAACATTCAAATTCTCTATCAATTCTTCTTTTGTTGCAAGTACAATGTCAAGAACGTTATTACCACGGGTCGGCATTCGAACAAATTGATAAAGCGAACTCTCTTGCAAGTTCGTATACAAGTCATGTCCGGAGTGTGAAGTAAGAGTATCGCCCCACTTGGTCACAGGTAAATTAAAGTCGCCAAAAATTACGGTATCTTGTGAGTTACTTATATCTGCAATTTGTTCGTAAATTTCTCGGTCAGTTTGCACTGATTGAGCTGGAGGTCTGTATATTAACGCAAGTATTATTTTTGTACCTTTATTATTCTTTATTAGCACAAAAGATGTGTCGACGTTCACAATTTGAGGTTTTGACACGAGGGTCGGGTTAAGACTTTCTTTGATATAAAATAAAACGCCACCTCCATTTTTATTTATTCGGCTGTTCTCAAACATTACATAACCGGGAAGTGAATACTCTGCTAAAAGTCTCTATCTTGTGTATTGAGCCAAGATTCTGTTATGCCAATCACATCATAATTTTCTGTAAACACTAGTTCCTCTAAATCTGAAAATTTATTGCGTATGCTACGAGCGTTTGCATAGAAAACATTCAAAGTTTTGGATTTGGGATTCAAGGAACGGTCTTTATTCAAATTATTGGTTCTGGTCGGATCTACATTTACATTCATGGCTGTCCTCGGTCCTCGGTCGTTATCCCTGATGGTTTTGAATTTGGGTCGTGTTGGTGGAGCTTTATCCAAATTCGCGGTTCTTGACGGATTAGTATTTAATTCCTTTGTAGATTGCCGTCCTCGCTGTCTTCGGTCCTCCTTCCTGGTTGTCCTGTGCTGAGTCGATTTCTTCTCCGAAAATCCTTCACCGCATCGTTGAGAAGACGCCCAAAACGCGCTGCTCCCACCTGGTTCAGATGAACTCCATCGTCCGAAAACAAATAGTCATCGTAGTAGAAATTGTCCCAGGTGTCGACGAATCCCACGTTCTCCTTCCTGCAGAGGTTTGCTAGACAACGATTTGTGCTGGTGGCTATGTTGTAAAATCGGCTCTCTACACCGAGCCGGGGGACGATTCCTGAGACGATGATCCTTGATGACTTCTCCTTAAACGACTTGATCAGCTGCTGGTACTTTAAAAGCAAATCTTCCGACCGGGTTCGCTGTACATCGTTGGATCCAACGTGGATGACGTACATTGTATTAGCTGGGGCCAGCTTTGATACTGGGTAAGGCAGGTTAGTGGATGGATTAGCCGAACACCACTGTAGAAAAATAGTGCTAACAAGATAAACAGAGGGCTTCGGAGTCGGACGGATCCTAAATTGAGTGGTCAATCCTGTAAGTCCTTCACTAAACTTGCTCGGGTTGTCCCTCTCACCGGGAATAGGTCCGCTTTGGGGCATTCTGTGTATGGCCACCCTCGAGGAGTAAGGCGTCCGGCAATAGATAGATAGATAGAAGCACATTCCTTAACTCACCTAAATCAAAGCCAATGAGCTTGGGTTTCCTGGTAGCTTCACACATAGTTGCAGGCACGGTATAGTAACATAAGGAGATACTATACCGTGGTTGCAGGTACCGGTACTTAATATTATCCTTGTAGCAAACTGAAATAATTAAGGAATTAATTATAAAACATTCACTACTCCTGATCACAAAGGTATATTAAGTAGTAAATTTAGGTCCATTGTAATATTGTTGTTTTACATAAAATAGTTACCAGTACACTATACAGTATAACAGTTTCAGTTACAGTACGGTACTATACAATATTGATGTTTTATCATCATATTACTATTATTACACTGTATCATGGATCATGTTGCAAAAAGCACATTGTTACAATAGGCCCTAGGCTATATCTATTAACATTATGAGACAAATCAATCAATAAATATATTTTGAAAAACCACAGGTTCCACATAAAAAACAAAGGTAGCCTATTATTCATGTACCGTAGCCTAACCTTTCGCGGAAATTCCCATGCTCTGGGTTACGACCGTTACATTCGCTTCTAATTTGACCGCCTTTGGGTTGAGGCCCTCTCCTACCCAAGTGATTTAGATTTAGGCTATTGTCAATTTGTCATCATCATAGCCTTTATAGGTAAAATTTGAAGAGACCCCGGACAGCTTTTTTACTAGTTAATTTGATTTAATTTGATTTTTTTTTTTTATATACAGTGTTGTTTAATACCGAGGACTGTCGCATTTTAGTATTTTCAACATTAGCCTAACCTAACCTAACCGAAGGTCTAAACCCAGCTCACGTTCCCTGTTTATGGGTGCGTGACGGTCTAAACCCAGCTCATGTTCCCTGTTTATGGGTACGCGACGGTCTAAACCCAGCTCACGTTCCCTGTTTATCGGTGAACAATCCAACAGTTTCTCGTATTTCACTTATAGCGAATTTGCGACGGTAATTACATGTACACCAACATAGTATCGTCCATGAAGTACAGTTAGTATAAGTAGAAATGATGTGCTTAAGGAAATTGACTGACTGAAACCTCAAAAATCGCCTGGTCCTGACGAGGTATATGCTAGAGTATTAAAAGAATGCAGAGATGAGTTAAGTAGCCCATTATCATTTTTATTTAACAAGTCATTAGAAACAGGTTTAGTTCCAGAAGCTTGGAAGCTTGCAAATGTAGTTCCGATCTTCAAAAAAGGTGATAAATCGATAGCATCCAATTACCGTCCCATTAGTCTCACATCAATCATAAGAAAGTTGCTAGAGTATATTATTTCTAGGAAAATTAGAAGCCACTTAGTAAAATTTAACTTAATAAATTCTTCTCAGCATGGATTCACTCAGGGACGTTCTTGCCTTACTAATTTGCTTAGCTTTTTCTCAGAGGTATATGAAGCAGTAGATAGTGACAAGTCATATGATATTATATATTTAGATTTCAGTAAAGCTTTCGACAGAGTCCCTCATGAGAGATTGATGAGAAAGGTTGAGGCACATGGAATAGGAAGGTCGTTGTTGGGATGGATTAGGTCATGGCTAGTTGGTAGGAAACAGAGAGTCAGCATAAATGGTACCAAGTCAGAGTGGGGAGCAGTCAAAAGTGGTGTCCCCCAGGGATCGGTATTAGGTCCCCTGTTGTTTCTTATATACATAAATGACCTAGATTTAGGTATAACTAGTAGGATAAGTAAATTCGCAGACGATACTAAAATGGGGAGATCAATTGATTCAGATAGCAATATAGAGTGCCTCCAAAGGGATCTAGATACCTTACATGAATGGTCAGTAAATTGGCAGATGAAGTTTAACATTGACAAATGCAAGGTATTAAAGATAGGGAAGATGCAAACAAATGTTAAATATAAACTAGCTAATTTAGAATTAGAAAATTCAGACTGCGAGAAAGATCTAGGTGTGTTTGTTAGCAATGATTTGAAGCCTAGAAAACAGTGTATAAGCGTTCGTAATAAGGCAAACAGGATTCTCGGGTTCATCTCTAGGAGTGTGAGTAACAGAACTGCTGATGTTATCTTAAAACTTTACTTGTCATTAGTGAGACCCCATATGGATTATGCTGTCCAATTTTGGTGTCCTTATTACAGAATGGACATAGATTCATTGGAGAGAGTTCAGCGTAGAATGACAAAAATTATCCATAATATTAGAAATCTTCCGTATGAAGAAAGGTTGAAGAAATTCGGTTTACATTCGTTAGAGAGACGCAGAGTTAGAGGGGATATAATAGAGGTGTTCAAGTGGGTTAGTGGGATTAACAAACGGGACATGACAAATGTACTAAAGCTCAGTGATAGCGAAAGAACTCGTACCAATGGTTTCAAATTAGATAAATTTTGTTTCAGAAAAGATATAGGCAAATATTGGTTTGGTAACAGCGTTGTAGATGGGTGGAATGGACTACCAAGTGCTATAGTGGGATTAAAAACGGTAGGGAGCTTTAAGATAAAATTGGATAAGCATATGGACAAGAAGGGTTGGGTGTGAAGGGGGATCAGCCGGGTTGGGCCAATCAGCGCTCTGCAGACCCCCGTAATCCTGCGTTAATCTCCAACCGTTTTGGTAAGATGATCCTCAGGGTATTAGAGTGTTGAGCCTATAATTAGTATAATTGGGCTTTGTAATTGGGGTTGTGTGGGACAGGGATCTGCCTTGCTTAGGCCAATCGGCTTTCTGCAGACTCCCATTTTCTTATGTTCTTATGAAACTTCTAGAACATTGATAATTATCGATGGGGCTCGTATCCGGGTTGTCTTCAATTTTATGTATGTATATGCTCAGGCCCAATCCCCACTTTTCCTATTTTTTTATTTTATTTTATTTTTATTTTTTTTATTTTCTTGGGGGTGGCCGACTCAAGACAGGTAATTTTTTTGAAAAGACTCTCGGCGTTATTATAGCCTACATAATTTATTAGGGAAAGTGAAGGGTCAATATACAGGAGGTGCTACAATATAGGTAGCAAAATTCTAATGGTAGTTTTGGGTTCCTATCATCATATGGGTTTTTTATTTTTTTCTTGGATTTTTTTTTTTTTTTTTTATTAACCTAACCAAAAAACCTAACCTAACCTAAATGTATTTGGGGGCTATTAGGTTAGGTTAGGTTAATGACCAAAACAAAAAATCCCAAGAAAATAAATGAAAAATCCCAAGATTTTTTTTGTTTTTGGTAGCATTCAAGGAGACTACTGCAGGACTCTTCTTCTTCTTCTTCTTCTTACCTCTGACCAGGTATAGGCTATCCTAGTGTTTACTACCCTATACCCCTTTGAAAGGACATTAGCCTAACCTAACAACCTTACCTAACCTAACCTGCCCCCTCCCTGGGGGCACGGGTCCTTGGAGCGGCTTCGGTCGCGCCGGGAATTTCCACACCTCTCACACCACACACACACATCACACAGTTTTTCCTACACCGAGAAATGACTCTCCGGCTGTTATTTCTCGAAGACTTCTTCTAGCCGGAGACATTGAGAGCAACCCAGGACCCACGTTCACATACATATGTCCAACTTGCTCAAAACCCATCACTTCGAGTCGCCATACTAAGGGTTCAGTTCTCTGCAATTCATGCGGGAACTGGACCCACTTCACCTGCACAACACTTGCCTCCAAGAAACACTACACAAACACCTGGACCTGTTCCTCATGCCCCTCCCTCTCCCAGTCAAATCCCTCACCTAAAACCCGTCCACCTCTCCTCCCCAACCCACCTAACCTTCCCATATCATCCACTCCCCCCCCTAAAACCCGTCCACCTCTCCTCCCTAACCCACCTAACCTTCCCATACCATCCACATCCTCAACTCAACACACCACACCCCATCCTAATCCATTCCAACCCCCATCTCCTGCTCCCCAATCCCCACCCCCACCTCACCCATCCCAACCCCCCGCCCCCCCCCCAACCCCCCCCCCCCCCCCTCCCCCCCCCCCCCCCCC
Source organism: Paralithodes platypus (assembly GCA_032716605.1). NCBI lineage: Eukaryota > Metazoa > Arthropoda > Malacostraca > Decapoda > Lithodidae > Paralithodes > Paralithodes platypus. Next base: position 30,007,769 of record CM064497.1, on the reverse strand, counting down.
CACCCCATCCTCGTGCAGCAGCACCCAACATACATCGTGCACATAACATTAACATTCTTCAACTGAACATAGATGGCATCAACACAAAGAAACACGAACTCTCACACTTCATCAAACAACACAACATACACATTGCCATCTTACAAGAAACAAAACTCCGCACAACACAAAAAACACCCACATTTCATAATTTCACCACCATCAGACAAGACCGGGCTGTCGGCGGGGGCGGTGGACTCATCACCCTGGTACACAAAGAAATATCATACATAGTAACCAGTGTACAAACCAAATCACTCCTCCCCCCAAATGATAACACAACAGAAATACAGTCAATTAAAATACGCACTGGCAACAACTCCAACATAACCATCATAAACACATACATCCCTCCCCAAACATCCCCTACAGTACCAAATGAATACAGACCACACTTACAACACATCACAAACACCCCACACACCCACACATCATCCTGGGTGGTGACTTCAACGCCAAGACGTCGGCCTGGTTTGTCGACAACCCCGACACAGACAGAGGGCTGGTACTACAAAACCAAACCGATAACCTCATCATCCTTAACGACATCCATCAACATACCCATATTCCTCACCAAGCCCTCTATAACCCATCATCTCCAGACATCACCTTTTGCTCCCCAGAACTCGCCCCCACAACATCCTGGAGGGTGGTCAGAACCTTAGGCTCTGACCACCTCCCGATCATTATCACCACCAAAACCAGACTCACCCCAGCTAGCCACAAACACACATACACCAATTATAAAAGAGCTAACTGGGAAGCATTCACAAATGAGACAGAACAACACTTCACAACTCTAAACAGTACACCCATCACTAACATCAACAATGCTGTACACATACTCAATAAAACTATCCAAAACACTGACAAGAAACACATTCCAAGAGGTAACAGAAAAAGACACAACCCCAACTTCACACCAGAAATTCAAAACCTCATCAGACAACGCGACATACTGAAACACTCCCCAGCACCCCACACACAAGACATCACACAACAAATTCAAGCACTCAACACCCAAACTAACAACAAAATACAAGAACAACAAAAACTAAATTGGAATAACTTCCTACAAACACTTGATCACAAAACAAACCCCCAAAAACTATACAAAACACTAAACAGCATCACACTTTCCAACAGCAACACAACACAATCACATGCTGCAATCACAACAACAGACTCTACTCCTTCATGTAAACAACAAGCAAACACTCTCATCAATCACTTTTCACATGTCAGCCACCTAAAACCTCACAAAGACGACCGACGTGTCATCCGACGTAAGAGACAATTCCCCACAGACCCTGACTATGCACCCTTCACCAATCACCAGACAAAGCATATCATCAACAATCTCAAGCACTCACCCGCCTGTGGCCTAGACAACATAAGCAACATACACCTCAGACACCTGGGACCACAAGGCATACAAGCACTCACTAACACATCAAACTACAGCTATTCACACAACACAATACCAGACATTTGGAAGCATGGTATCATCATCACATTCCCCAAACCCAACAAAGACCCCACGCTACCCTCCTCGCACCGCCCCATCACACTCCTTTGCTCCCCCTCCAAAGTCATGGAACGCCTAGTATTACAACTAATTACACCTGACCTACCCCTAGCTCCAACACAACATGGCTTTAGGCCACTGCACTCCACAAACACTCTTCTCACAGACCTTACACAAAGAGCTTTTGACGGCATCAACTCAGCTAGACCACCACACAGATCACTATTAGCCACACTCGACATTAGTAAAGCCTTCGATGCCATCCCCCGCCACAACCTAACAAACAAAATCTACAACACAAACATGCACAACAACACAAAACGGTGGCTGGCCAACTTCCTAGCAGGCAGATGTGCACACGTATCTTTTGCCGGTCAGTCATCTAAAATCAGAAACTTTCCAAACGGAGTCCCACAAGGATCCGTTCTAATCGCCCGCACTCTTCAATCTGTACATGCACGATATAACTACACCCAATACGCCCCAAATAAACTTAGCCTCCTATGCAGATGACATAACACTCACATGCACACACCATGACCCAAAAAGAGCAACAGATCTCCTTCAACCCTATCTCAACACACTACATGGCTGGTGCACTACAAACAGACTTAATCTAGCCCCAGCCAAATCCACCGCAACCCTGCTCACAAGTTGGACAGGAGAACACGAATACATCCCTCAACTCACCATAAACAACACACCCCTAACACATACACACACACCCAAAATCCTAGGAGTAACATATGATACTCATATGACATTCAAACAGCACACCACAAACATTAAAAAGAAACTGACACCCAGACTTAACGCCCTCAGGTCACTTGCTCACACAAAATTTGGACACAACAAAGAAACTACCACCACAGTATATAAACAATACATAAGATCAGTGATGGAATACGCAAGCCCAGCCTGGGCTTCTAACCTAGCTGAAACACATCATAAGACCTTACAGACTATTCAAAACAAAGCCCTGAAGATCATTACAGGCTGCACAGCTACTGCACCCACAGATCACCTACATCAAGAAACCAAACTCCTCAAAGTCAAAGACCATCTGGACATGAGAGGCACTCAATTCCTGGCAGCAGCCTCCACGAACCAAGACCACCCACTAAACTATATGGCAACACACCCACAGACACCAAGAAATATCAAAACAACACCCAGCACACGGTATCACACACAATTATTGTCCTCTCTCCCTCCCTGCCCACCCCGAACCAACTTCCAGAAGCACATCCATACTCATATCTCTCACCGATCCATCCACTCACTCACAGACAACACGCAGCTGCATGCACGACCTCCCGAAATCCATCCTTCCGAATCCTCCCTTCCTCGCAAGGACAGAGTCCACCTGGCCAGGCTGAGATACGGACACCATCCAGCTCTCCTGAGATATCAGAAGAGACTGGATGACTCCGTTGTCGACACCTGCCCGGGATGTAACACAGCACCCCATACCATTAAACACATCATAGAAGACTGCATTTCACACAACCACTTACGCCAACAACACAATCTACACTCAATGAGAGCTCTGTGGGAATGCCCGATCGTGGCCATGGCCTTTCTCAGGGACTCGGGGCTGTTCGGCCAGGCAGCTTAGGGAACAACAACAACCTAACCTAGTATTATAGGTGGGGGCTGCCGCCCCCACACCCCCGCTTTGACTTAGATTTTTGGTGTATTTGTCTGTGAAGTGGGTATTTTTCAATTTGTTGATAACGAAAATCCTCCATGCGGACTATATGGAGAAAAATATGGCGAATCTATTGGTGCCTATTTTCCCTAATAAATTGTTTCTCATAACGTCGCACTAGTGTCCTTGAATATTATCGAATTTTGCTACCTATATTGTAGCGCCTCCTGTATATTGACCAAGTGGAGCTCTATGGAATCCTTATAATATACTCACATAGATTCCACTGTGGAAGAATAGTTTTGATAGTTAACTATAGTTTTGATGTACAGTAAATACTACCGCAACTACGAATCTTGTTTCCAAGACCTAGTATATTAACCTAACCAAACAACGTATATTAACCTAACCAAACAGTACGTGGGATACAACACTAGCCCTTGCAAGTTGCATGCCAGCTACTGTGGGTTCATATATTAGACATACAGTAACATCTTTGTAGCACATAACACTTTACCGTAGCGAGTGTACTCCATTTCGAACACTTTTTGTAAACATGAACACGTCCGTAGCAGAGCTCTCAAGATTGCGGGACTGAGTTTGTTTACGCGCGGGACTATTTATATCGACAAAATCGAGTTACAAAATTTATCAAAACTATTCTACCACAACGGAATCTAGGCTATGTGAGTATAGGTAAATTTCTATAATTGCACCTATACGAGCTAAACAAAATATTATTGTAGGCTATTTAACAGGAAGGTACGATGAGGTAAGTGATGTGGTATAGGTGGCAATATGCGGAAATGGATTATTAGGGCATTTTGCCCCCTCTGACAAAAGTCTATCAATCTAGATGTGACACGGATTTTACATTGTTTCAGAGAGACATTAGCCTAACCTAACAACCTTACCTAACCTAACCTAGTATTATGGGAGGGGGCTGCCGCCCCCACACCCCCGCTGGTTGGGTAAAACAGTAGAAATCCAGTTGGGGTGGAGTGAGTAACCGTAGATTTTCGTAAGGGGGTCAGAGGGGGCGGAATGCCCTTATAATCCATTTCCGCATATTGCCACCTATACCACATCACTTACCTCATCATAGCCGTCCGGCTGGCTCAGTCGATAGCGTGCCTGATTCCCTTCTTGAAGGTTTCGCGTTCAATCCCCGCTCAGATTGAAAAGTTTTTCTGGGATACAGCCGGCGGTTACCATCTCCCCATGAGCAAGGGGGATGGGTAATGGTCTTTGGTAGACTAAAGAAAGCCAAGCGCTTGTGAATCCTCGAAGGAGGAGATACGGGCGCTATATAAGTAACCAGAAGATTATTATTATTACCTTCCTGTTAAATACAATAATAATTTGTTTAGCTCGTATAGGTGCAATTATAGACCTATACCTGAGTAAATTATAAGGATTCCATAGAGCTTCACTTTCCCTAATAAATTATGTATAATAACGCTGCGAGTCTATTCGCGATAATTATCCATTGGTTGTATCTACTGTATAATGTAACCAAGCGGCTCGCTTGGTGTAGTGACTAGCGTCTCGGACTTCCACCCAGAAGGCCCGGGTTCACGCCCACGCTCGGCGCATCAAAGATTTTTCACAAGCACTGAGTCGTTACCATCCCTCATGAGCAAAGGGATGGGGTAGTAGTACAGGACCCCAATGGAAATACGCCTAATCGGCCTTATTGAGCTATCCTTAGCTAGCTTAGCATGTGCTAGCTTTAAGAACTATTATTATTATTATTATTTCTATAATTTCGTAATTTCTTTAAACTTCAAGTAACGAGAGATTCAATACTTCTTCTTATTGTTTAAATGTGCAGTTTGCTTGGAGGGTTGTCTCCAGATTACTGCACAGGCGTTTAGATGGGACAGAGTAAGAATAGAAGGGGAAAATCATAGAATGAGGAATGAAAAACTACTCAAAATTAGTCACTGAAGCCCCCCAACCGCGTCAAGGAGAGTAGTATCAGGGGGGGATTCAATACTGTATTGTGCCTGGCAACGCGCTTGTTTGTTTCTTCTTATTGTTTCTTCTTCTTATTGTTTAAATGTGCAGTTTGCTTGGAGGGTTGTCTCCAGATTACTGCACAGGCGTTTAGATGGGACAGAGTAAGAATAGAAGGGGAAAATCATAGAATGAGGAATGAAAAACTACTCAAAATTAGTCACTGAAGCCCCCCAACCGCGTCAAGGAGAGTAGTATCAGGGGGGGATTCAATTTCTTCTTCTTCTTCTTTAGAACCCGCCCACAGACCGTGCAGATCCACAGGGCTGACCTTTGTATCGGTACTGGCTCAGAAACGTTAGTAGGAGGGAAAGTTTAGAGTAGAAGGATAGTTTAAGAGACAGTTTTTTTGTTTGTATAAACCCCCCCCCTCACTTCCTCCCCCCTCCCCCTCACCTCCGCTCCCCCCCCCCCCCCCCCCCCCCCCTCACCCCATTTCTCTTCCTCCGCATTTTCTCCAACATGTTCTTCACCATCTCCATGTCTTGTGTTTCCATCTTCTGTGTTAACCCCAATAGCACCCCTACCCCTCTATCTTCCCTGCTTAATCTCCTCCCAACCCCTCTCCCCAACTCTATTCCTCATGTACCTCTCCAACTCCTCTCTCTCCTCATTATATCTTGTACATTCGGTTACTATGTGTTCTACATCCTCCACTATTGGGTCTCCTCTCATTTCACATTGACTGCAGTGCGGTCCCACTCCATTCCATCTCCTTGTTCTCTCATTCGTTTCTAGCGATCCTGTTCTTGCTTTAAATAGAAGTTTTGATCCCCATCCCCCATCATAGTACAGTTCTCCAGCTGGTTTTTCCTTCTCTCTATAATATGCCAGCGTGGCTTTATTTTCTACCCCCTCCCTCCATCTTCTTCTCCCCTCCTCCTTTATCCCTTTCTCTATCTCTCTGACACATCCCCTCCCATTTTCTAGTATGACCCACTCTTCTCTCTCATTTCTTTTTCTAAATTCCCCTCCCACCCGGTCCTGTTTTATATTTATCCTCCCCAATCTTTTTTTGCACTCTCTGTTCCATTTACTTTGCTCGCTCGCCCATCTGTATACCTTCCCCGGCCACCTATCTTCCTCCATCCCCTCTAGCCTCACTTTGTACTTCCCTTTCGCTTTCCCAATCCTATCCTCAAACGTACTCCACCCCATCTCCCCTCGGATTGCTTCTTGAGCTACGTATTTATTTGCCCCCAATCCTGTCCTCCCGATTTTATTCTGTATCGTTTCTAATTTCTTCGTTTCCGCCTCTGTTGTTTCTACCGCCTCTAAGCCGTACATTATTGCAGGTACTCCTAATCCTTTCCACAACCCTCGCACTATTTCATAGCTATTCGCTCTTAGCCTTGTCGCGCTCCATAGTCCAATTTGTTGCATTTGTCCCACCTTTTCGCCTTCTCAAACCCTTTCTCCGTGATCGTTACCCCCAGATATTTATACTCCCTTGTCTTCTTCATTCTGTTTCCTTCCAGTGTCCATTCCTCGTCCTCTTGAAGCTCTCTATTAATTTTCATCACCTGGCTCTTTTCTTTACTAAATCTTACTTCAAGTTCCTCCCCGAATCTCGTTGCTTCCTGTAGTAGTCTCTGCAACCCTCCTCCTGTTTCTGCCATCAGAACTACGTCGTCAGCAAACAGCAGTACCCCCAGTCTTTCTTTGTTTATCTGAATCCCCTCCCCAACTCTTTTTATCCTCTGTGTCATTTCTGTGTCATTTACTGTATTGTTTCTTCTTCTTCTTCTTCTTCTTCTTCTTCTTCTTCTTCTTCTTCTTCTTCTTCTTCTTCTTCTTCTTTAGAACCCGCCCGCAGACCGTGCAGATCCACAGGGCTGACCTTTGTATCGGTACTGGCTCAGAAACGTTAGTAGGAGGGAAAGTTTAGAGTAGAAGGATAGTTTAAGAGACAGTTTTTTTTTGTATAAACCCCCCCCCTCACTTCCTCCCCCCTCCCCCTCACCTCCGCTCCCCCCCCCCCCCTCACCCATTTCTCTTCCTCCACATTTTCTCCAACATCCTCTTCACCATCTCCATGTCTTGTGTTTCCATCTCCTGTGTTAACCCCAATAGCGCCCCTACCCCTCTATCTTCCCTCTGCTTAATCTCCTCCCACCCCCTCTCCCCAACTCTATTCCTCATGTACCTCTCCAACTCGTCTCTCTCCTCATTATATCTTGTACATTCGGTTACTATGTGTTCTACATCCTCCACTATTGGGTCTCCTCCCATTTCACATTGACTGCAGTGCAGTCCCACTCCATTCCATCTCCTTGTTCTCTCATTCGTTTCTAGCGATCCTGTTCTTGCTTTAAATAGAAGTTTCGATCCCCATCCTCCATCATAGTATAGTTCTCTAGCTGGTTTTTTCTTCTCTCTATAATATGCCAGCGTGGCTTTATTTTCTACCCCCTCCCTCCATCTTCTTCTCCCCTCCTCCTTTATCCCTTTCTCTATCTCTCTGACACATCCCCTCCCATTTTCTAGTATGACCCACTCCTCTTTCTCATTTCGTTTTCTAAATTCCCCTCCCACCCGGTCCTGTTTTATATTTATCCTCCCCAATCTTTTTATATGTGAGTCAGGTACAAGGGGAGATAGAAGGGCAGGAAGACCCCCATTGAGATGGAGAGACTGTGTAAGAAAGGCTTTGGATGATAGAGGAATGACTATAGATCAGGCAGGGGAAGTGGTGGTGGACAGGAGTGAATGGAGAATGCTTGTGAATAGTTGAGTGAACACGTGGTCATTTGGAGTAAGGGGTCGGGCGCAAGTTCGACTAGATAATAGTCCATCAGGCGCCTGGCCCGGGGAGACGATTAATATGAAGGGTGTGCCTGGAAGTGTGGTGGGAGGGCTTGTGGCTTTGGCTCCGCTGCATGTCTGCCTGCCGAGATCGGAACCTCTCTGGGTGGTCAGGGGCCGGGGGAGTGCTGGAGCGACCTTGGTAACCCTGGTCTCTGGGTCTTCTCCTGGGTGACCTGGATGTGTGTGAGTTTGGGTGTTTTTTATCTGTGTTTATTTTTTGTTTTATGTTTTTTTTTTTTTTTTTTTTTTTTTTTTTTTTTTTTTTTTTTTTTTCCTGTTCTTGCTCTGTCTTTAGTCGGCTACCTCCAAAATGGGGATTGGGCCTGAGCATATAGATAGATAGATAGAATCTTTTTTTGCACTCTCTGTTCCATTTGCTTTGCTCGCTTGCCCATCTGTATACCTTCCCCGGCCACCTATCTTCCTCCATCCCCTCTAGCCTCACTTTGTACTTCCCTTTCCCAATCCTTTCTTCAAACATACTCCACCCCATCTCCCCTCGGATTGCTTCTTGTGCTACATATTTATTTGCCCCCAATCCTGTCCCGATTTTATTCTGTATCGTTTCTAATTTCTTCGTTTCCGCCTCTGTTGTTTCTACCGCCTCTAAGCCGTACATTATTGCAGGTACTCCTAATCCTTTCCACAGCCCTCGCACTATTTCATAGCTATTCGCTCTTAGCCTTGTCGCGCTCCATAGTCTCCCATTCCATTGTTGCATTTGTCCCACCTTTTCACTTTTAGCCTTCTCAAACCCTTTCTCCGTGATCGTTACCCCCAGATATTTATACTCCCTTGTCTTCTTCATTCTGTTTCCTTCCAGTGTCCATTCCTCGTCCTCTTGAAGCTCTCCATTCATTTTCATCACCTGGCTCTTTTCTTTACTAAATCTTACTTCAAGTTCCTCCCCGAATCTCGTTGCTTCCTGTAGTAGTCTCTGCAACCCTCCTCCCGTTTCTGCCATCAGAACTACGTTGTCAGCAAACAGCAGTACCCCCAGTCTTTCTTTGTTTATCTGAATCCCCTCCCCAACTCTTTTTATCCTCTGTGTCATTTCTGTGTCATTTACTGTATTGTTTCTTCTTCTTCTTCTTCTTTAGAACCCGCCCGCAGACCGTGCAGATCCACAGGGCTGACCTTTGTATCGGTACTGGCTCAGAAACGTTAGTAGGAGGGAAAGTTTAGAGTAGAAGGATAGTTTAAGAGACAGTTTTTTTTGTATAAACCCCCCCTCACTTCCTCCCCCCTCCCCCTCACCTCCGCTCCCCCCCCCCCCCCCCCTCACCTCCGCTCCCCCCCCCCCCCCCCCACCCATTTCTCTTCCTCCACATTTTCTCCAACATCCTCTTCACCATCTCCATGTCTTGTGTTTCCATCTCCTGTGTTAACCCCAATAGCGCCCCTACCCCTCTATCTTCCCTCTGCTTAATCTCCTCCCACCCCCTCTCCCCAACTCTATTCCTCATGTACCTCTCCAACTCGTCTCTCTCCTCATTATATCTTGTACATTCGGTTACTATGTGTTCTACATCCTCCACTATTGGGTCTCCTCCCATTTCACATTGACTGCAGTGCGGTCCCACTCCTTTCCATCTCCTTGTTCTCTCATTCGTTTCTAGCGATCCTGTTCTTGCTTTAAATAGAAGTTTCGATCCCCATCCTCCATCATAGTATAGTTCTCTAGCTGGTTTTTTCTTCTCTCTATAATATGCCAGCGTGGCTTTATTTTCTACCCCCTCCCTCCATCTTCTTCTCCCCTCCTCCTTTATCCCTTTCTCTATCTCTCTGACACATCCCCTCCCATTTTCTAGTATGACCCACTCCTCTCTCTCATTTCGTTTTCTAAATTCCCCTCCCACCCGGTCCTGTTTTATATTTATCCTCCCCAATCTTTTTATATGTGAGTCAGGTACAAGGGGAGATAGAAGGGCAGGAAGACCCCCATTGAGATGGAGAGACTGTGTAAGAAAGGCTTTGGATGATAGAGGAATGACTATAGATCAGGCAGGGGAAGTGGTGGTGGACAGGAGTGAATGGAGAATGCTTGTGAATAGTTGAGTGAACACGTGGTCATTTGGAGTAAGGGGTCGGGCGCAAGTTCGACTAGATAATAGTCCATCAGGCGCCTGGCCCGGGGAGACGATTAATATGAAGGGTGTGCCTGGAAGTGTGGTGGGAGGGCTTGTGGCTTTGGCTCCGCTGCATGTCTGCCTGCCGAGATCGGAACCTCTCCGGGTGGTCAGGGGCCGGGGGAGTGCTGGAGCGACCTTGGTAACCCTGGTCTCTGGGTCTTCTCCTGGGTGACCTGGATGTGTGTGAGTTTGTGTTTTTTATCTGTGTTTATTTTTTGTTTTATGTTTTTTTTTTTTTTTTTTTTCCCTGTTCTTGCTCTGTCTTGAGTCGGCTACCCCCAAAATGGGGATTGGGCCTGAGCATATAGATAGATAGATAGAATCTTTTTTTGCACTCTCTGTTCCATTTGCTTTGCTCGCTTGCCCATCTGTATACCTTCCCCGGCCACCTATCTTCCTCCATCCCCTCTAGCCTCACTTTGTACTTCCCTTTCGCTTTCCCAATCCTTTCCTCAAACGTACTCCACCCCATCTCCCCTCGGATTGCTTCTTGTGCTACATATTTATTTGCCCCCAATCCTGTCCCGATTTTATTCTGTATCGTTTTTTTCATGCCTTTTTCCAGAGGATCTACTGTAAGAAACTGTAAGTTTCTAATTTCTTCGTTTCCGCCTCTGTTGTTTCTACCGCCTCTAAGCCGTACATTATTGCAGGTACTCCTAATCCTTTCCACAGCCCTCGCACTATTTCATAGCTATTCGCTCTTAGCCTTGTCGCGCTCCATAGTCTCCCATTCCATTGTTGCATTTGTCCCACCTTTTCACTTTTCGCCTTCTCAAACCCTTTCTCCGTGATCGTTACCCCCAGATATTTATACTCCCTTGTCTTCTTCATTCTGTTTCCTTCCAGTGTCCATTCCTCGTCCTCTTGAAGCTCTCCATTCATTTTCATCACCTGGCTCTTTTCTTTACTAAATCTTACTTCAAGTTCCTCCCCGAATCTCGTTGCTTCCTGTAGTAGTCTCTGCAACCCTCCTCCCGTTTCTGCCATCAGAACTACGTCGTCAGCAAACAGCAGTACCCCCAGTCTTTCTTTGTTTATCTGAATCCCCTCCCCCACTCTTTTTATCCTTTGTGTCATTTCTTCCATATATAACGCAAATAATAACGGCGATAATACGCACCCCTGCCTTACCCCCCTCTTGCTTTCTACCCATCCCGTTTCTATATTTCCTAGCGCGTACTTCGCTTTTGTTCCTTGGTACATCGATGTTATGATGTTTATATACTTTTCTGGTATTCCACTCCTTGCCATTATTTTCCACAGCAGTTGTTTACTCTATCATAGGCTTTCTCTATATCCAGGAATGCACAGTAACCCATTTTTTTCTCTCTTTTCATTTTCCCCATCACTTCGCTTAGTATATAGATATTATCTGTCCCCCTCCTGTCTCTTCTGAACCCATTTTGCTCATCACTTATTAGTCCGTTTCCCTCTATGGCTCTATTCATCCTTTCCTTCAATATCCCGGAGAAGAGTTTCCCTATTGTGTTTGTCACTGTCACTGGCCTGTAGCTTTTCATTTCCTTCTTACTCTTGTACCCTCCCTTGTGCCTGGCAACGTGCTTGTTTCTTCTTCTTCTTATTGTTTCTTCTTCTTATTGTTTAAATGTGCAGTTTGCTTGGAGGGTTGTCTCCAGATTACTGCACAGGCGTTTAGATGGGACAGAGTAAGAATAGAAGGGGAAAATCATAGAATGAGGAATGAAAAACTACTCAAAATTAGTCACTGAAGCCCCCCAACCGCGTCAAGGAGAGTAGTATCAGGGGGGTAACGCTCTTTCTTTCTTTCTATGATGCACGTGTTTCCAATAAACCCTACCATGCATAGACTGGGTAACTGACCCTTCGTTGATAAGTGGTGGATGTAGCCTACCTAGACAGTATCGCTCAGAACTTACACCTAACGTATAGTCTGTTTATGTTCAGCTGACAGTATATTGCCATGGCTGCAACTTGTTTATTCAGCTATTTCCAAGACTTTACGGTGATATTTGTTTTCAATTCTAACACATTGGCATGACTCTAAGGGCAGAGACATTTATAGAATTCTCAACGTGGTTGCCTATCCGCAGTTGGAATATAATACATTCCCATCACAACACCACCCCATTATGTCACCATTTTGGCTGATGTTGGCAGAGTGCTAACTGTGCTGTGGCAAGACTCAACTAAGTCCAAATGCAGCACCTGCACCTGCAGTATCTGTAAACCACACCAGCCTTATTAATTAACAGTGCTACAAAACGACAGTCATACCAAGATTTTACGGTACATTAGGCAAGTTGGACTTTAAAACAACAAAGGTGGGTTAATCAAGCATTTAGTAGATGAGGAATTTGGAAGGAATTTAAGTGTAAAGTGGTAGGAGTGTAAACAAATGTTTTGGAAGGAGGTCAAGCAAGTTAGAGAGGGTGATAAAGGAAGTAGTAAGGGTTTGAAAGATAAAAATGGGCAGTGCAAGTAGAGAGGCAAGAACAACTCGAGAGATGTAGAAAACATTTTGATAAATGTTGAATGTCGAATATGAAAGCCCTGCAAACACAATTGGATGGGGTATATGAGGGAGATGAAGAAAAGCAGTGGAGGGGGAGGACGTGATCAGGAGATTAGAAGTGTGTGTAGCTCTAAAGGGAAAGAAGATAGGTAAAGCATCAGGGATAGATGGAGTGTGTGATGAGAAGCAGAAGTATGGAGGTCAAGTAGTGATTAAATGGGTTTGGAAAATGTGTAGACTAGCATGCAAGAAGGGAGGTGTGTCTGAAGGCTGGAAATCACTCAATTCAAATCAGGCATAATAGTGCTCTTGTATGTCTCTGTTGCATGTACTGTAGTAGGTAGTGATCAAGAGAGTGAGGGAGAAAATATAACTATGGGTAGGCTTAAGTGAAGAGCAGAGTTTGATGGTGATATATTTGATAGGGGTTTACCTCGCTATCCTTAATTGTATAACATGGTCTTATTACCATCAATGCACCTCATAATGGGTAGATTATTATAGGCACTTTAATTACTCTGCTACATTGCATAAATAGGATTGTTGGCGACCTATTAATTAGTTAGTTAAAATAGGACTTCAGAGGCTATCAAACCTTCTGGACTAATGGCTATAAGTACATTCATTATATGTAGGCAAGAAGTCGTGTTTCCTAACTTTTGTAACACGAAAGGGATCAGATCAAACGGGCTGTACATTTCCACACTCGTTCCTTAGCTGACCCTTCATAAATGGTAGAAAGTTTAGCTTGATTACTCTACTATCCATTCATTCTAGGTTGTGCAGAAATCGTAACCTTTTAACCTCTGTAACTCAAAAAGGGCTAGAGCAAATGAGCTGTCAATTTATGCACACTATTCCCTAGCCACGTCTTCCTATTTGGTAGACACATTAGCTCGATTACTCTAGTCCTTTTTTTAGTTATGAGAGGTTAGTGGTTACAAGTTCTGCCCAACTTAGAATGAACGGACTTTATGAGTGATAAAGGTTAGTGGGCAAGATGTTTGGCCTACGTAAAAATTAAAATTAATCTCTCCAACACCCCTTCTCCCCTCTCTACACTCTTCAGAAAAATAGGAAATGTAGAATGTAGATACGAGGTGCCATTGTAAAGGCTTATCCCTCAATACCTTCACCTGACCACCTGACCTAGCCTACATCCTTTTCTGGTCTGATACTATAGTCTATTCGCTGTAAGTAGCCAAGTACGGTCGTGCTAATAAGTCATGTCCCAGCTGTCTTTACGTTTGGCGCTCTCTGTGCTGTATAAATGTCTGTCAGATGTTGAATAGGGTGGATAAGACTAGTGTAGGAACATGCTTATATATCTCACTCGAAACGAATAAATAAAGTTTTAGACATTGCTGATACCAATTATTGAACGAAATATACTTGGTGCCGAGACATGACTTATTAGCGCGACTGTACAATCGTGTAATAGTTGCCAGAATATAATGAAAAGGACGTCCCCGGTACTGAATGGGTTACCTAAGGGGAGATGGGCCGGTTTTCTGGACTAATTTCTCCCTCGTGTTTAGCCCCATTAGTTTGGAGATTTTAAGACGTTCGGCTTATTAGTTTGATGATTTTAACATCTTTCGCCCCATTTCGTAATCAATTTTAAGACCCTTTCGTGCCATTTAGGTGTTGGGTTTTTTCCTGGCGAGCGAGAGCGAGCCTGTAATTATTAGAGTACCGATCTTCAGCCGGGAAATTTTTCTACCAAAAAATGTACAAATTAATCTTGAAGGGGGTGTTTTTTCAAGCTTTTTTTGGCCCCTGGGCCATGCAAAATCTCAGTCCTCTACCTCCCCTCCTTCCCCACTTTCCTCCTCTCCTTCAGTTATCACCTATTTTCCCTGTTATTCCCTTATTCTGAGGTTTATTTTCGTGCTAACATTAGAAATCCGGTTGGAGGGTGTGGTCATCACTGATAGCAAGCGAATGCAAGAGAGAGAGAGAGAGTATCGATCGACTGTGTCTCAGTGGCCTTGGGGGAAATTGGCGGGAAAGCAGCTTGCCTCACCCATACATTATACGAAGTGGCTACGGGACACCACCAGTGGTGTCCCGCAGCCCAGCCAGTGAGGCTGGGCTACGGGACACCACCAGTGGTGTCTCGCAGCCCAGCCACACTGGGTAGGCTACGGGACACCACCACAAGTGTTTTCGTATTTATCGCCATATAATTCAGCCAATTAGACTGTTGAATCGAAATTCTTTGGATTATTATTTATATTATCATTAAAAACGGACTTTATTAAATTATAATCCTACATGTTGTATATACAGACCTATTCCACACTCAACTCCCTACGCCACACACACTCACACATACCTATTTATACATATAACTAGGCTTATATATAGCCGTTATATATGTGTGTATTCTTCGTCTTACATATCCATCGTTCTTGATCGCACTATGGCGCTAGGTAGCCTGTTCCACAGGTATATACAACTCTTACCAAACCAGTATTTGCCTATATTTTTTGAAACGAAATGTATCTCATTTGAAACCATTTGTTTGAGTTTTCTCGCTATCGCTGAGCTTCAGTACATCTTTCAAATCCCCTGTATTTAGCCTATCTCACTTACCCACTTGAACACCTCTATCATATCTACCATATCGTATCATATCATATCTAACTCTGCGTCTTTCTAACGAATGTAAGCCTAGCTTCTTCAACCTGTCCTGTCTTCATATGGAAGATTTCTAATATTACAGATTATTATTGTCATTCTCAGTTGTACTCTCTCCAAGGAATCTATGTTCATTCTCTAAAAGGGACTCCAATTTTGAACAGCATAATCCATGTGTAGCCTCACTAGCGCTAGATAAAAGTTCAAGATTACTACTTATTACGTCTGCTGTTCTGTTACTCACACTTCTAGATATACATCCAAGAACTCTATTTGCCTTATTTCGAACACTGATGCATTGATTTCGTGGTTTCAAATCACAGTTGACGATGATTCTCAAGTCTTTTTCATTATTTGAGTTAGTTATATCCACGTTATCGAAATTGTATACTGCATTTCCTATCGATTTACTCAATTTTACTACACTGCATTTACCTACATTGAACTTCATCTGCCAGTTTACTACCCATTTGTGTAATATGTCTAAATCTATTTGGAGTGTTCCCATTTTAGTGTCATCTGTAAATTTACTGATTTTGCTAGTTATTCCTACATCAAGGTTCTCTCTCTCTCTCTCTCTCTCTCTCTCTCTCTCTCTCTCTCTCTCTCTCTCTCTCTGAGAGAGAGAGAGAAGAGAGAGAGAGA